>KN887424.1:0-24965 GCA_000934455.1 Apostichopus parvimensis | reverse complement strand
CGAGTCACGTTTAGTTTTTCGCCAATTTCACCCCCAATACTTGAGGTATAACTATTTTTTCTCTACTGTTGTAAGCATTAAGGCGTACCTTCACTGACTACATGAATGCTTTTCTCCCAGGTAATTTCTTTATTTGTTTAATGATATCAAATAGAGAGGAATTTTAGTAAAAATGTCACGCGAGCCACCACGGAATTGACCAGGGAGGCTCATTTGCGTCGCTGAGTTGACTCAGCAAAGTCTAAGGTCAATGAGACTGTGAGAATGTATGTAAGCTTACGACTAAGTTCATGAGAAATGAAATAAAGCAATGACTTCTTTTAAGAAATACCACTGTGTTTTGAAAACAAAATACTATTATTAGGGCCTAGTATTTTACGTCGGTTTCAAAACTTGCTTTTTCCTTGACTGCCCCACAGGGATACTCTTTGCAGTTGCCGCTCTGTTGGCGTCGTGCCTCGCCCTCAGTCCAACAGACACACTTTCTCTGGATGACCAAGCAAGGCTTAAACAGCTCTTTGAGCAAGCTATTCCATTCCAATCTGTTGGCCATGCTCATTATGTCATCCTTGGACTGAGCACTCTAGAAGCCACTATTCCAAAGGCACAGGTAAATAACTAAATTCCCTTTTAATTCATCATTATCAAAGCTACTGGCTACAAATGACCTTTACGATAAGTAGTTGAGTTTAGTAGGGTTCTATTACATCTTTCATTCCATATGCAGGCAATAAATATGATTAAAATTTCCTTGTAAAATTTCTGTTTAACTCTGTTCACATGGGCTTTAAGTGATTAATACTGTAATATGCTAGCTGCCAGGGCTGCAAAGGTATGACACGGAAGTGATTTTACAATAATTGAAGAACAAACAAATTCATTATTAATTATTCCATGTGATAGATATCTAAACATCTCTACAACACAACCTCTCAAAAAATATAGTATGTAATTGTGAGTAATGAATTGATCTGATATTCCTAAATACAGTTAAATTTTTTGGTCATATGTAGATACAACTATGTTAACTGAGTTTTAGGAAGAGCTAGGACAGATATGCCAAATATTTCTTTCTTCTTTCTAAATTTATGTTAGCTATTATATAGATTTACCTTGATTTCTTTTCTTATTTCAGGATGCCTGCAGCTATTTGAAGAGCAACATTGATACAAGTGACATTCAGTCCATTTATCATGCAGCATCTGCAGCCAAGGCTCTTGGCAATTGCAAGGTACAGTTTAAGGAAGAATGTGGTGGCTAAAGTTGGGGGTGCATTCCATTTGTTTTTTGGAAAAAAGCCTGGGATCAATAAGGTTACATTAAGAACACAAAACGTTCCATACAAATGGTGTCTAACTTTCTTTCCCATCTGTGCAAATAGTGTAAAATACACGGCATGTCAAACGTCTTGAGATCCATACCTCATATCAGTCTGCACAGGGTAATGGTCACAAGGTACTTTCTAATTTGCAGGAGATTCTGTGCATACATGGTCCATTATACATTTTACTCAAATTCCTGTGGTTAATTCTTTTCTGCACAATTTTTCAATTTTTTGGCAATTTTTGCATCCATTTTCCCTTTATGTGAGAGTATATTAAAATTGTGTTGTATAGTGTCCCTTATATCTTTGAATATGCTGTCTCAGTATAGATCTGAATTGTAGGAGAGGATGGAAAGGGGAGGGGGTAATGATGTGAAGGTGGGGGGGGGGGGCAATGGTCGCCTCTCATGGAGATAATGTTGCTAATGTTAGTAAGTTTATGTTGTTGGTACATCTTTTCTCTTAGATCACCCTCGGTGCTGGACAAGAGACACTCACAGCCTCTCTCTCAGAATCGGCCGAAGTTGCTGACCTATTCTTTGCAGTTTCTACACAATCAGCCTTAGGATTACCAAGTAAGTCATTTCTATTTCAAGCAAAAGTAAGACATGCCACTTTCTCTTCTTCCCCCCTCCCCCCCAGGTTTGGTGGGGGGTCCCATCTGCCCATTCACAGACACTCCACTCTCATTTTGGTCACATTCAAACCAAGTTTGAAACTGTGTAGGAATTTCTATATTTGACTTGAGAGGTAATCGAAAGAAGCTCTGTGAATTTTATAGCTTTAACTCTGTAAGTATAAGTGACAAGAAGACAGGGAAATAAGGCAGAAAATGGTCAAAACAGCTTCAGAGAAGTAGAAAGGAGAGGGCGACCTAAGTTCTATATAATGTATCAACTGATATGGACCTTCCTCTTGCCTAACATCTTTCTAAACTTAAGGCTTTCTCCTAAACCATGAAGTGACCAACCAAACATTTTTTCTTTGCAATACTTTTAATGCAGTATAGAAACTGTCAAACAACTGCAAATTTCAAGACTGGAATATTGTTGTTAAGTTTGATAGGTAACTCATACTAATATATATTGAAAGCAACATTGATTCAGTTCTGAACTGTTGGCAGTTAAGTGTACTGTACTTTTGAAACAAAACTGTCTCATGAATATTTAATTTACTGTGAACTTTAACCTTAATGATTATTCATGAGGTTTTCCCAGTAAATTTCCACTCTTCTTCTGTACATGTATACTGTATATATGCTGTAATAGCCTGTTCAGACCACATGGCCTGGCACTCCTGATTGTGACTTGTATCCAAGAGCAACACAAATCATTTCATGTGCTGGATGTTGATTCTTTAATTTCCTACTAATTGACTTTATATGTAAAGGTATTCACAAGAATTATTTCCTTTCTTATCTGTCATATCAGTTTTCTGGACCACTAATCAATTTTTTTTTTTTTTTTCATCTATCTATCCTAAGGGAAAAGGAACTGTTGACTTATCATAATTAAAAGCCTGAATCTTGAATTATTCACATTGTAATTCTTGTCTCTTTTTCTTTAAGTTAAATCTGCTGACATTGTCAAGGCCCTCGATACAGGATTGAAACGTGACGATAGCATATTAGGGTAAGCTATTGTTCATCTCTCATTTTGCAAATGTATATATGGTTTAGATTACATCCTATTCAGGAAAATTTATTTAAAACCTTTCAATATGTTTGCGAATTAGGGTTAGGGGGTAAACGGTATTCTAAAAACTAAAGAAGCTACTCCTTTGCATCATTTCAAGCACTTATAGGACTCGTCTGTGATCATATTCTGCTGTTACTTCGTACGCACATGCTGAACACCTAGTTTGCAATGGTACGTTCAACAACGATGAACAATGATGAAGTGACAACCGCTAGTGGAATTGATCCCGTATATTATTTAACCTTGTTAAGTTATTGACAGACAGAGGCAGGAATGTCCAGCCTTGTTGGGCAATGAGGTCATTCCTGTTTATTACCTGTCATATATAAACATGTCCTCTCTTTTGTCTGGTCTTTCATTACCTGTTGGAATGACCTCTTTCCCAGAGAGGAACATTTCATAGACTTTGAGATGAAGATTAAATCCCTTTCAATTGAGCATTGCACGAAACTTACACAGGAGATTGGTATTTCTGAAGAGCGACTCGAGCCTCGACACATTTCCTCCCCCTTTGGTCCCCTCCTTCCTTGTTCCTGATAATGTGCATTTAGAGAAAGATTGGTAAAATCACTCCATCACAAGTGAACACTATTTACAGATTTTTAAGAAGTCTTATTACTTCGCATAACATAGCAGAAACTTGCTATGTTGCTAATTTATCACATCCATAATCAAGTGAGTAAGTGCCGAGAAAGATTTTGTGATCAAACTACAGGAAAAATCCATGTTTTAATTTAGTGAAATTGCAATGTTATGGAATCGTGGCATGAAAGAAATCTTCAGACTGGAACAAAGTACTAGAATTGGAATTGTTGTTTAAGTTTTATTGCAGTTTGTAGTAATAAAAGAAAATAGATTGGTAACAGATGGTAATTTTGATCTGGGGTTTTCCTCTCTGCAGCACCAGCTATGCCCTTCATATTGCCTCTCAATTGTCCAAGGAAACCAACGTGGACAAATATTTTGAATTGATCGAAGACATCGTTGCCCAGGCAGACACTATAGATGACAAATACCTACAAGTAAGTTGCGAAGGGAACAGAGTCACCCGGTGCTCTTGCATCTCAATCAGTTTAAAATTAGTCGTAAGGATTTTAGGTATTGATCTGGGAGCCCAAGTAGAGGTGCAATAAACCGTAGAGGATCGGTTGGAGCTGCTCTCTAAACATTGTCCAGCGATTCCAGAGAAGTTTGAAAGTCCCCAGACAGTGAAAAAATATGCATGAGAATTTTTAAGATACAGCAAGGTTTTTCTTTGTTTTTCTCCTTTGTCTCTTTTTGTCTCTTTTGTTTCATTTTCTATTTTTATTCTTTCTGTGGAGGCACTTGGTCAGACCTTCAATCATATATTAACCTGTTTGTACAAACAACTTTACTGGTCCTGACAACCTTTCCAAAGGAAATTACAGAGTGACTAAGGGATGGCCAGCAGTCTGTCAAATTTACTTATTACCTTTAAACTTAACTAACGGTTTGAATTGTTGACAGACAGAGGCAGAAATGTCCAGCTGTTTTCAGCAATGAGGATATTTCTGTTTATAAACTGTCATATATTAATGTCTATCCTCTCTTTTGTCTGGTCTTTCATTAATAATGTGAAATGACCTCTTTCCCGGAGATGGAACAGTTTACTACAGTCCTTTTTGCAGAGAGCATTTTCTCAAAACGTTTAAAAATATTTGTCTGGAGAGCATGTAACATCATAATTTTTATTTCCAACGACCTTTCAAGAGAAATGCCAGAGTGACCAAGGGACTGCCATTAAAACTGTCCAATTATATTGAGTAGATTTTTAATCATTTCATGATGTAAAAGGTTTTTGACTTATTTACAAAAACAGAGCAAACTTGTCCTATCTAGTTTGAAATTCAAGAGTTAATGAATGGACGACCAGTAAACACTCTTAACAACTCTGCACTGTAGGCTGACGATTTTTGATTGGTTCGTGGGAATGGTGTGATATTCTTCAGAATTTTTCGTTAAATTAATTTGTAGGAATCGACCATCCCTGACAGAAATTGGGAGCAGTACAGCGTCGTTATCTCACATTTGCAAATGTTTCACGATTTGTTGGGGATTGTGATATAAAATCGATTTCTATCCCTCTTTCCTCATCTCTAGTTCGACAATCTCCAACAAGCCTCCGTATTCGTAACTGGAGCCTATACCCTGGCAACCAAGGTCAACAAGAAACCCCTGATAACAGATGTAAGTATGATGCATTGGCAGTAGCAGTTTGTTCGCAGAAGACTCCAATGTACGGTGTGACATGTGTTTCTATGAGTTTCAAAGTTAGAAGTGACATTTGCATTTTCAAATTGGCATTGGACACTTGCTAGTGGAATGCATGAATTGCTTATCTTGTGTATAAAGTATAGTTGGTCTTAAACCACATTTTTGTGTGGATTTGTGAACATTTTAGAAAATAATCAATACGAACTCCGACAATAGTGATTGATGTTCATTAGCATCAATGATAAGGTAATGAAGAAAATAGTCTCATTTATGTCTATCTGTTTTTCATTTTGTCTGATGACTAACATTAGTTTTAGAATCCCAGGAATATATAACTCGCTCATTTACTTCCACTTTGAAGTGTGCCGTAAATTCAACCAAATGCAATCTCATCTTAGCTGTTAAGAAACACAGTAGATTTGGAAATTTGCCAAACATTGTGAAAGAATTCGTAAGAAACAGTTTTTCAAGTAACAGGTTCTGCATGTAAAAGATATTGAACTTTATAGTTTGTGTTTCACCTCAGTAATGTATATTTCATATCTATAAAGTAAATACAAATTTTTGGGGTAAGTATGATTGATAGATTCCGTAGTTTTACACTAGAAAGTATTTTTCATGATCCTAATCTGCAATAGTCTGACAAGAAGGTACTGAAAATATTACAAAGGGATGGCTACCATCGATCTACGCAGTTCTAAGATCATTGACAGACAGAGGCAGAAATGTCCAGCCTTGTTTGGCGATGAGGTCATTCCTGTTTATTACCTGTCATACATAAAAATGTCCTCTCTTTTGTCTGGTCTTTCATGAACTATATGGAAATGACCTCTTTCCCGGAGATGGAACAGCTCCTCCCTTCTAATTCTGACAGTCATTTAAATATTTAATCACATACTCATTATTTAACACCAAATGTTAATAGGGTTATCACAATGCATCGTAATGTATGGACTAATATGCCATGAATTATTCGTGACGTATGTGTCGTTATTCTCTATGTGTATTACTACAGGAACAAGCAGTACAACTTGCCAACTACATTCTGACCAGGAAAGCTACCCAGACGATTCGCAATGCCTACCTGGTCGTTGCTGCACTTAAATCCTTCTCTGGAAATACAGTAAGTCAAAGAAAACAATTTACACCCGTATACAGAGACTAACGAGATATTAGAGCAGAGGAGGGTATTTTAGTATTAATTAAAGTACTACGGACACCTAGACAATTTGCAAGATGTTCAGTACATTTGTTGTGTGTGATAATCACATTCAAAATCTGTGGAAATTTCTGGAAAAAGCTCTTTACGTTTCCAAGATATACACGTTTAAAAGTTTTGATCAATCTTGGAAGCTCATTAAATATTTCTGGTATTAATCAATGAATAAATCTGTAAATTTGTTTCGGGATGCTGTAGTCATTTATTATGATACAATTTCTTGACAATATACCAAAAATTAAAACTGGGAGTTTATCCAGAATATTGGGGACTGGAGGTTGTCAGAATTTTGAATTTTTTTGTTTTTATTTTGTCCCTCTCTCTCGTAGTTCCAAGTTCCCGTGGCCTTTTCCCTGAGTGGGTCCATGGCGATCTCCAAGGAGGATCCATTCGTGAAGGTACGTAGTCACGGTGCTTCACACGTCAGTTGAAAAAGACTTCTCATGTGGGAAAAAGATTCAGGACAAGAAAAGAAACTGGTCGACAAGATGCCTTCTCCTGATTATGAATTTGGCAGTTTACAGTCTCTAGGGTATCATCAGTCGAATGTCAGAGAGTTGTAAAGGGTGGACAGTCACTTTAAAGTCTATCATTGCAAATTTTTGAAACAATCGCACAAACAAACAATTTTATATGTTTGGTGTTTGGACCCTAACAAAGGACCCTTTGTTTGGTGTTTGAACCCTAACCAAAAACATATGTTTGGTGTTTGGACCCTAACAATGAAACACTGTAACAAGGAAACGTTTGTTATATATATGGAACTTGTGGCTGTTTTATTCATTTTTTTCACACAAAAATTGCCATGTTACTTTGAATCTGTAGCAAGGATAGATACCATTGGAACTTCTGACAGAATTAATTTGAAAAAGTTCCCAGTTTTACAAACGGTCTTGTGATGGCCAATTGGCTAAGGCGTCGGACTCGTGATCCAAGGATTGCTGGTTCGATTCCTGCCTAGTTCATTACGTTGTGTCCTTGTGCAAGATGCTTTATCTCACTTGCCTCTCTCCACCCAGGGTTTCAATGGGTACCTGTGAGGTAACTTTTCATTTTGCGCAGTATATGACTGCTGCCGACTGGAGGGATTGTCTCTGAGACAGGTTATCATTGACCAGGGGTAGTATAATGTCTGTAAAGCACTTTGAGACATATCGCTGGTATAAAGCGCTATATAAAAAGCAAATATTATTATTATTATCATCATTTACCCATGTTCTCAGGTTGGAGTCTCTGACGTTATGAGCAAATCTTTGGGTAAGCTGACCGTGAAAGCCTCGTCCATCGTAGGCAGGGAAGATGAGGAAACTCTGGCGAGCAATCAAGCATTTGCTGCCACTAAGGATGAGTAAGTATCTATAGGACACTAACAACAACTGTAAGAGAGAGCTTTACAAGTTTCGTTTTGGATTTAAATTGTTTCAATATAGTGATACCAACTGTTAAAGGAGTTGTACCTGAAAAACCTTATCTGTTCTACCAACATCACACCAGGAAGGATGAAGTTACATTATATCCTCAACTGAATCAAATAAAACATGATGTTAGACTTGTAGGGAAACAAATTTTCTGTATAGGATTAAAGAACTAGGAAATCAGTATGATGTTGAAAAAAGAAATTACAAACTATTTTAGTAATACTAGGTCTAGGAGAATACTTTGAAATGCACCTTTTTCATTAGATGAAATTTTGTCAAGATTAAACTTATCGACAGACAGAGGCAGAAATGTCCAGCCTTTATTCGGCGATGAGGTCATTTCTGTTTATAAACTGTCGTACATTAACTGGTCCTCTTTTTTGTCTGGTCTTTCGTGAAACTATCGAAAGAACCTCTTTCCTGAAGAGGAACATTTATTAAAGTGACAGTTGCAAAACTGCAATTTTTGTGGCTTAATTAATAGAACTGGTCAAGTTGCAATACTGATCCACTGAGCAAAACACTGACAACTGTAATCTGTTAACAATTGTTTCTTGATTAAAATCTGGAGGTCAGATTGCAAACTTAAATCCTTCTGATTTGGTTAAGTTTGTTGAAAGAAGGTAGTTGTAGTAGTCAACTGCAATGGTAATCATGTGGGTGTAGTACCCCCTCATCCTCCCCTCCAGGTGGCAATTACACCACCACTGAACATTTGTCACCCCCCCCTCCCCCTCCATCTGAAAATTGAAGGGTTCAACTTTTGTGTGGCAGTTTTTGAAGGTTGTGAAGTTTGTCTCTCTTAAAATACTATGGTTACTATGCAACAAAAAATGACTTTACATCTTTGCACTTGTAGAGCACTTTGCTCTCTTATGCAAAGCATTTTGCCATGCGATTTACCGAATGAACAATTCCCTCAGTCCGATATTTGCATTGGTTTTCCTTATGAAAGGAATGGTTCTCTTGAGCTAGGTCCATTCACATTCCATGTGCATATATATATATCTCTAGAGTAAGGCAAAATATGTCACCAAAAACAGAACTAGTATTGTTCGATACAGGTGACGAAACGCCTACAGTGGAATTACGACCTTCCTTACAGGTTTCGAACCTCTGGACATACAATCAGCATCCATAGCCTAGTTGGTTAGGGTGTCCGCATATAAAGCGGGAGGCCCGGGATCGAGTCCCGGTGGAGGCTGGAAGTTTTTTCACTGTTCTTAATTTTCCAACTCATTACGATTTTAATTACATATATATATATATATTTATATATATCTACTAGTGAGATGAAACCTGTACTTACAAATGATTTATTTCCATTCATTCTCAGAACAATTTATCAACTGGACTTGATGAAATCTAAGCCATCCCCTGGCTTTTACATCATCCAGCTGGCTGGTGCAGCGGCAGGTGGGAAGCCCGCCCCCCATCTCATAGGCCTGATGGACGGAGAAGTGACCGTAAAAGTGACCACGGAGGTGTCCATATCAAATGTGGAGATTTCAGTCGTCGACCAGGAGCAGTCCATCACAGCTAAAACTGTCAAGTAGGTTTAAAACAAAGTTATAAGGAATCGAACAGTGGGGAGACTGGGAAATAGCAAAGAAATTTTGAAAACAAGCAAAGAAAATGAAGCGTTTAAACCACTGACCTAAGGATTAGAAGTTACATGCTCAACCAACTGAGCTATCCAGGCTCTGTACTCTTTGTAAAAAAGGAATTATTTTAGTAATACTAGGAGCTTACTTTGATATGCACCTTTTTCATTAGATGAAATTTTGTCAAGATTAAACTTATCGACAGACAGAGGCAGAAATGTCCAGCCTTTTTTTGGCGATGAGGTCATTCCTGTTTATAAACTGTCGTACATTAACTCGCCTCTTTTTTGTCTGGTCTTTCGTGAACTATCGGAAGAACCTCTTTCCTGAAGAGGAACATTGATTAAAGTGATAGTTGCAAAACTGCAACTTTTATGGCTTAATTAATAGAACTGGTCAAGTTGCAATGTCAGCCCCTCCCCCAAAAAGAAAAAAAAGGAGGTGCTCTTCCGTGATTGCCAGCAGGGAAGTATATATATAGTTTCGTATCGTAAAAGGAGCTATTAGCTAGTACTATCATCCATAACAATATAAAATTAAGCTTTATAAGTAGAAGTAGCCCCACGTATGATAGGTTTGTATATTATTTTGCTGGTTTGTGTTCCTGTAGGAACAGGTATATGCAAGATCATCAAAATTAGGAGTCATTACCAATTGCCACAATGGAACAATATGCACTCTGTGCAAATATTTATGTATGGTTTGTCTGATGATATTAAAATGTGCTTCATTAATATGCAAATCTTTCAACTCGAGGTTAATTTATGGTAAAAAGAAGTTATGAATCTTCTCAGGCCTAGATTTTTCACAATTTTAATGACTTAGCAAAAAGTCTACCAGATAAAGTCAAATTCCCACTTGCATTTCCTTGGATGAATAATTCAAAGCAACATAAAATTTGCGCTTGCAGAAAGATGCAAATGCATATTTCGATATCGGCAAACGGAACAGTAATAGAATTTTGAGGCCTGCTTCTACGTGTAAAAATCTGTCACATGCTGATGGTTCCTTTGATTAGCAGTCAGTGTGGTACATAATCAAGTAGTTACATTTAATTTCTTTTGACATCGACCGACCTCTTATTACTCATTATTTTATCAGGGCAACATTTCCTACAAAATCTACGTCTACTCTGGATGCGGACGTTCACCAGAATGTGGTCATCAAGTTTACTTTAGCTGATAAATCTGGAGCAACACTGCAGGCTCATCAGGTATGTCAGAATTAGTTGTGCCCCCTTCACTCCCCTCCCACTCCATTCCTCTTCTAACTCCCCCCCCCCCCCCACACACCATTTTTGCCATATGGATAGAGTTGATGTCAACTTGAGAAAATCCACTTTCTACTGCCATATTTATTCTCCAGAACACCAACGATTCATACATGTGTTAGTTGGAAGATGCGGCCATCTTTGAAGGAGTGGTAATAAACTTTCCATGGAGTAACCCTATTACCCTACCTCAACCCCATGCTTTCAAGAATGAGATTGTGGTAACAATTGCTTCAAAGTGTTTTCTATTAGAAGTAGTACAAACGTCTCAGACAACAAATATCACATTTTCTTGTTTCAAAGTGGGTTGGGGGGATGTTTGCAACCAGTTTCATTTACTGAGTCCACACTGCCCTAGACCCTAACCATCCACCCACCTCCCCCCTCCTTCCTCTTTCAAATGTTAGAAAGGTGGGTGGATCTGTAAACCCTATGCCCAACTCTCCCCAGTATTAAACGTTACTGAATTACATGTCTAGTTTTAATACAAAGTAACACAGAATTCATGGCAAATTCTCTCTGCGACTTCCTACAGACATTTATCCGAGTGTTCAACGTTAAGAGCAACCAAGAGGTCACCTTCACCGCAGATTCGGACAGCTCCGACGTTTATAAATTCACTCTCGACATCGCCGAGAGTGGCAAAGACTTCTTCAATCAACAATCCGGCAAATACACGGTGGATCTCATCGTAGGAGACGCAATTATCCAGAATCCATTTATCTGGAATGTGGTAAGGGTTATTATCATCTTCAGGTCTAGAGAGACTTTGGCTCTCGTTTGGGAAGAGGGAACGAACTGGAACCGGGGGGATAAGTAGGCAAGAGGCCTGGGAGTGGTTCAGACTTATCATAGGTAGCTAGTTTGTTGAACAGACCCTTTTGACATGCACTCATATTTGGAAATAAGGTTACTAAAAGTTAAAATGAAATAGAGAGACTAGTGGACTGTAAATTAAGTAAAAAACAAAGATGTAACAACCAAGTGGAAGAATTTTGGGCTGCACAGCCAACCATTGAAAAGTAAGGTGAGAAGCTTTAGGCTGTGGAAATTTCGCAGTATGTGCAGTATAGACAAAACTTACCATCCATCCAATAAGGGGGTGATAAGTGACTCTATTTGGAGGGCAGGAACATGGCTTGCCTCATAACTTTCCGATGGCTTGTCAAGAAGAGGCAGCTTCCTTGGTTAAGCTAAGAGTGATCAGGCTTGCATTAACAACATTCTCATCAATTTTTTTTTTGTCTCTTTTGTTGTTGTTACTATCCAGATTGATATCAATCTGAAGTTTCCAGATGTAGGTCAGACAGACGAAGATGCCAAGCCCAGCCAGTACAGCAAGAAGCCCAATCTGGAGCACATGTTCCGTGTCCCAGAGAAGCGCCCTCCCGTGGCCGTCTCCACCGCATTTACAGGATTGGTTCTAGTGCCTCTAGTTATTCTTGTCATCTTGGTAAGTTGAGATCTGATATTATGGTGGATACAAAATTAGGGAACACATGGCAATGAGAGACTTGTACGCTCTTTGCATCCTTTGTTCCGCTTCTTTTAAGGGTGGTCGGGGGAGGGGGGTTGAGTGGAGGGTGAAGGTTCATCTCTGGGATTTCTGAGAAAATCTGAGATCGGGAGACTTCCTTGTCGAGAGCATTTTGTCCGTCATCATATAGCAAAATGCATACCGGTCAAATTGCTACACCAACGCAAACATGTATTGCAGTTTCTGTACACAGAACCTTTAGCATTTCCCCATCGATGAAAATGCTTAAACCCTGAAAAATTGGACCCGCAATCTTGTACTAATCGATATATGCAGACCCTCAAGAGCGTTAGGCTTGAGCACCCTGCCGGCCTACCCAGCACTTAGCTCGATCTGGTTCTAATGTAATTTTGATTATGTCTGGCCGATTGCTCCAACCGGTATTCTTGAACTCCGGTACTAGTAGAAATCTCGGGAGGAATCCTTGAATCCCATTAATGTACTCAATGACAGACTTCCATAGGCACAAGTAGCCTTTCCTGGCAATGATTTGTGGCCTTTCCATTCTGTCTGACAACAATCTCCATTTAAAACCGAATAAGCAGGCACGTCTCCATAGGGTGTGCCTGGACGGTCTTCGTGGAACATTTTTCCAGGGAATGCAGTAGTATCGTGATATATATATTCAACAAGAATTTGCGAGCTTGAAAGTTTTAACGAAAAAAGAAAAACAAGAAGCACGTTTATCATTTCGCCAAATGTAAAAATATATATATGTAAAAAAAAGTGTAAAAAATGTAAAAAAAATAATTGCCGTCGATTTTTGTTACTTTTCTCATTTCTTTACTACAGTGGATAAAGCTCGGTGCCAACATTAAGAATTTCTCTTTCTCCCTAAGTGCCTTGGGCTTTCACGGCGGTCTTGGAGGTATGACAAACATAATAAACAAAATTGTTTTTTTGTAAACATTTTCTTCTTTGTTATTCACTATATTCAGGCCTGATGAGATCGGGGAGGGGGGGGCGGGCAGGACTACAGCCCTTGGGCCCTGGATCAATTAAGGGACTTGTGAAATGATGGAAGGCGCCTGGGAAACTAGGGGATTAAGTAAAGTGTATAATCATTTTCATGATATACTTGTGAGGAGTGCCAAAAGGCAGTGTGATGACAATTTCTGACATGGCCCGACCTGGCTATTCATATCTTTGTATGCTTCTTGGAAACTGGGAACTATGCAATATAGGGACTAATCCTTCAACTAAGAGGTATCCTTTTCTTGTGATGGGGGAGAGTGCAAGAATATGTTAGCGAAAGGATGGGGGGGAGGGGGTTGAAGAATGTTAGTGTAGGTAGCATCTTGGTGTACTCTTTCCTAGTTCCTGTTCAAGTGGGGGTCTTTTTTTATATGCGAACCCAATTTGGATGTTTAGTAATAAGCAAACTATGATAAATGAAATTTCTAGAGTTATCCTATTGGTCATGGTTCCCTTTTCATATTTTTTTTGTTTTTAATTTTCTACAGCCATATTTGGTCTTCTGTACTGCTACTGGGCATACTTGACTATGTTTGCGACACTCAGATACCTTGCGGCTATCGGAATATTTACCTTCTTGTGCGGAAATAGGTTATTGCGTTCAATTGCCGAGACAAAGTAAGTACCGGGCAAGGTCGGTTTTTTTCTTGACCGAGAGAGAGATAGATGTATTCTTTATGAAAACCGCTAGACTTTAATCTTAGAGTCGAATTAAAAGGACACAGTGTCCCACTTTTCAACAGTAGGAATATAGTAACCATAATCCAAAATAGCACCAAAAATGATGAAATTTACACATAAACATGGCATTTTTGCAAATATTAAACAATCTTTTTTTAATAAGTCAACGGGCCATAAAAAGTTTTCGAATTGGATTCGAAAGTCAGTATTTGGATCAATTTGAACAATCCAAATTTTTGCAACAACATGTATCTCTTCCAATAATTATTTTAATGTGCAAAACTGGACTTTTTTAAAGCATCAGCACCAGCTTCCACCCCAAAAACTAGAAAAAACATAATGTTGGCTTATCTAGGTATATGGTTGAAATTAACAACTGTTTGAATGCCTCTGAAATGTTCACCTTTCATCTTGTTGTTTCTTTTTCTAGGAACTGACATGACTGCACCAAACAACAACCAAATAACAGAAGACGCTGAATACAAGCGTTGGGTGGGGGGTGGGGGGAGGGGATATCGGTGGGGGTTAAGAGTATTATAGTATGTATCATGAACAAACCTTGTATAATTATTACAAAAAAATTATGCAATATTGACAAGTTTTCATAGAAAACTTTCTCAAGTGTCACCAACTCGGTTTGAAAGGTAATTAGTCTATCAAATGTATCAAGCAACAATCTGATACTAGCTGCAATGTGTTCAGGAACTAAACTAGTTTCAGTAAAATAAATATTTTGAATTTTTAATGTTTTGAAGAAGTTGTTGATTTAAAAGGGATTTTCTGTTTTCTTTGCTTGTTTTTCTTTTGGGTGTTCAGTTATTAAATGGTATATAGTGCGGGATCTCATATTCATTGTAAACGATAAGTAAAATTTTGAGTTGTTACAAAACTTTGACACCGTCTTATCTGTGTAATCAAAGGACTTTTCCAAAGAGACACATCTATGTTTGTATTGTGAGTTGTGCTGTTGTTGACTTTTTTTGATTTTTTGCTTGAATTTGAGGGAAAATGTATCATTTGCCCTCTTCCATTTAATACGAATGGCAGCCCAACATGAATGGAAAGTTTATCAAAATGCATCAGTTTGGACAGCACGTTTGCAATATGAACTCGTGGAGTGTTCAGGGTTCACACCAGTCAGCTCGGGAAATAATCTCCAATGTATCTCCAAAAATCTCCAATGTAATAATCTAAATATGTTTGTAAAAGTTGTGCTATATTAAGTGTTGAAATAATGAGATGAAGACTTAAGGACATGCACAGATAAAAAAAAATGGCTGTATAATGGAGTCTAATTATTACTTTATTATCGGTGTGGAATACTTTTCAACATTAATAGAGAGGGCGAGTCAAACGTTCACGTCCACCTTTGTATGCGAGCAACGAAATACGTTTCATCGTCTGTTGATTGGTTCATTCCAGTAGAAATTTGTAATGAAATTTTGAAAGTACTTCAGTAAAAGTGAAAACTTATGTAAAGAAATTTTGTATTCTGATCTTTAATGTTACAAAATGTTATGATATTTGGTTGTTGTTTTGTCAGAATAAATTGTAATAATCAATTTCCTGCTCATTGTAATTATTCAATTTTCTTCTCCCAAGGGGGTAATTATTGTTCCCAATACAAAGCAATTTTTATACTCTTCAGATAATGGTCGTCCAATTGAAAGGTAGTTAGCAATGTTTACAACTGACCTAAGCTCCCACCATCCCTCCCCCTCCCTCCCATGACATGGAAATAAACTTGAGTACAAAATATTAGCTTTCCCTTTGTTACATAGAGGTTTGCTTCCCAAATGTTTAATACATTTGCCATACGCACCTTTAATATGCACTCTAATGTTCACAACTTTGTAATGTTCACTACTTTGTACACAGCCAGTGATATTTAGGCCTTGGACACTTTATTGGTAGTAACACGCCCATGGCACAATCACAACATGGCTTACAAAGAACTTTTTGGGAAGCAGGGCCGTAAAACATCGCCACTTGATGATAACTCAATGTTACTCGGCAAACGAATGGAAATGCTGTAAAAGTAATAAAAAATTGTATTATTGCAATTTAATGCAAGATGTCATGATATAATCAACAAACTTTGGTTTAAAATTTGTGAGATCACAGCCAAGTATGTAAAGCAGTATTGGACGGTGAGCAAATTGCTTCATGGGACGTTAATGTTTTCAATGCATCAATCACAAAAGTGGTATGAAAAAGGTAAATGAAGTATTCATCCTTGTTTTCAGTGACAATGGAATAAAAGTAGGCTCTGCAGGAATAAATTATATTCCATGATATTTATATTTTGTAACTCATTTCTTGTTGAAACGTCAAAGTGTCACATGTTGATCAAGACAGATCCACCCCTTACTTTTGATAAAATGATGAGGTTCTTATACAGTAGGTCATTAGTTTTGTCTCACAGCTGTGGTGTGGGTAACATTGCTTAAAATGGTTTCAAATGTACCTTCATGGAGTAATATGCAAAAAGAAAGGGTCATAAATATTTTTGGATCGGCTGTAGGATGGATCCAAAATGTTACAAATGACTGGTGTTTCTGTGGGGTTGTTGAAAGTAACCCCAGAAATAAAAAGTTTAAGAGGTCAGAACGTTCATTATACACACTGAGAAAAGGTATCTTATGGGATAGCTGCGGTAAGAACCTTTCCCTCAACTATGCTCTCTTGCATTTTTGAGGGCATTCCCAGACCTTGAGAGCCCAACTCTCATCGTCAGCTGATGGCATCATCTCCCTCTCTCTCCTTGTAAAGTTCTTGCACCCATTCCTTCACTTCAGGATGTTGGAACTTTCCTGAGAGAGATGAAAATTTGCATTGTAACCAGTCGTGCCTCGATCAACGGCATGACACTACCCACTACTTCCAAAATAATATTTTGGAAAAGGAATTGAAATCTGAAAAGTGCTAACCATAAAAGAAATATAACCTTCCATATCTAGAGCAAACCAGAATGGGGGGAAATGAAGTTCCAAAAAATAGCCCCTTACATTTCTACAGGCTTGCTTTAATTCTCACGTAATTCAGACAAGCAAAGCATAAGCAAAGCAAAGCATAAGTTGGAGTCACTCCAAGATTAATGTGTCGCATCCAGTTACAGAGTTGTTGACAATTCATAATCATGGACGTTAAAATATGAATCTAAGAGACTGACTGTTGCGGCTTTGATAAGCCAATGATGGCTTCTTCGCGAGTTCCTGCTTGCAGGAGGATCTAAAATACATACATACATAAGTGGCAAACAAAGTCCAGCCATTTAACAAAACAAAAATTGACAAAATGAAAGTACATTGGTCTGCCAGAAAATGAGAGGGCTCTGTCAACTTTGTAAATGCTTAATCACCATAACCAGCTACACATGCCACTGAACACTTTATCAATTTATGAGGTAAAAGAATGTTTCAATACTAACTGAACCTACCTGCTGTACTGTTGAAGAAAGTTTGCAGGTCCCCTTTCCTCTGTTCTTTCTTCTCATACTCGTGTGCTTGTGCGATCATGTCAAACATGTCCAGGTCCTTCACAAACTTGGCTTCGTTAGTCTGACGAGCCTCGTACTCCTACATGGAATATGAAGAATGTAGATTATCCCTGTCAAAGGAGAGTTCCAAATGCAGGCAGTCGATTCCTTCATTTGAACAAATGTGTCAATTTTCTGTACTGACTGAGTAAAGGGCCACATGCTGGTAAAGCATGATAGCTTAAACATGTTATTTCCATGCATATGGATTTCATCAATCTATCTGGCAACAGTACAGTGACTGACTAACTCATTTTATTTCTTATTACAACTTAATTTGGCAATGCAAATGTCAAAGTCACAAAAAATTTGCAAACAGAAATGTTAAGATTTCACAAAAATTACCTCATAAAGTTGACAGATTTCTTTTCCAATTTCCTTTGGCAACAGTGATGTCATTTTGGTGATTGCATCCTGCAGAAATACAATGTTAAATGAAATAGACCTGTATTCATTTTGGAAGAAGAAATATTCTAGAATATATCAAACAAATATATTAAAAATTAGGAACTGGACAGGATTAAGACATCCATACACCATGCATGCAGGGTTGTATTTACAAACTTAAGAATGCAATAACCAATAAATACAGTCCTCAATGTAATGAACAACACACAACAAGAAGTTTCTCAAAACAAATCATTCATAAATATGCGTGAAAAGTCAGAGAAAGCCATGTGTCCACTCCGAGAATGTTGCAGACAAGCCTTGGGAATAGGCTTCTGCTACGAGATCCAATATAAAAAGATGAAAAAGTTTATCACTAACTGTAATTCAGAAGAAAACGATAATAGTTACTGTACCTTTTCTTGCCGATGTTTCTCTTCATCACTAATGCCCTGGGATGGAGATACATCTCCTACGATTGCTTCAGCCAAATCATGAACAATTGCTAACTTCATGCATCTGAAAGAAAGTGATTGAATGAGTATGAATATAAACATTCAACCACACACCCCACTGTACATAGGGACTCAATAAAATCCACCATATCTGTCAAAATCCTATCTTCAAAAAATACTGATATAATAAACCCCAATATCACATTAGCGAAGGCAAAACACTTAAATTCCACTTCCAAAGTACTTTCTTTGTTTTCTTCTTCTTTTTCCTTTCTTTATTTGCAAGGAATGAGCCATTAATGAATACATGCAAAAGCCAATACAATGACAAACATTTGTTTCATAATGTTAGTCGTTATGACTTGAGTAATCGTCTAGAAATTTTGGACACATAATTAGACTCTTGACTATATATTGTGTAATTAAGTTAACCCTAACTTCTATATGCACCACTCTGAGATGTTTCACATTGGAAAGAAAATTTAAAACAAACAAATGGAGTATTTTCCATCATGTAAATGTTATACAACTGCCTCCCCTCCCCTCCCCCCCCCCCCCCCCCCCTCCAACCAAACTTATATTAAAATGCTAAAATGTGCTCATAATTTTCAACCTTTCATTGACCTTGGAAGTACAATATCCAACATATTTCCAAATATAGCAAATGTTTAACTTGTAACACATTTTGGTGGAGGAAATACCTTGGTGGCAGTAAAGACATGCCCATTGTTCGAAGTATGAACTAGATTGACCACAATTGAACAAGCATACATGTAAGTATCTGGATGTAATACTGATAAATTTTTATTAATTTCCTCACCGTTCTTTATTCAAGCCCTCTTTATTAGTAATCAGCATAGTCATGACTGCCATCCTATACATATGATCAGCCACACTTTCAGGTTCACATACACCGTTTTCAACCCATCCTGTCCTTTGAGTATCCTGAGGAGGGACATTATACAGACATGTATGTCATTTGAGTATTGTGTTTTACAAATATATTCATTGAAAGCTGCATGTTGAGTTCAAAGTGAAGAGAATGAAAGGGTATAGATTATAACACCAATTGTTGGATTACATCCAACCAGGTTCACTCATAAAAATGATGCAGCACCTTAAACGTCTATCATGCTTGATAACTATAACCTGTATCAATCATGACACTTGGAGGAAAATTTTATGAACTGGTCAAAATAATTTAGATCAAAGAAAAGTCAATCGAAGTAAAAACCTCAAAAGTTAATCTTTCTATCCTCTAAATATCCCTGCCCTCCCCGACCCCCTCCATACAATTCCACATTTCTGTCTGGCTATCTGTAAGGCTATCTTTTGTAGTCTTGGTCCACATATACGTACTTAGGTATAGTTCTGAACCACTCGGTCTGCAACGTTAACCAAGTTTGTGACTGCAACAAATTTATCGGGACTGCTAATTATGGTAATATTGTCCGGGATGAACTATATTCTTATGTACACTATAGCCTAACAGTATTAGTAACACTAACAGTTTTCAGTTACATATGCCTAGCAACTAGTAACACTAAGTAACATTTGGGCTAGGCCTACCTTCAGTTTTCCAGTTATGTGAATGAATTGCAAGATGTTGCACGTTTGTGATTTGACTCTATCGTCCATCTGTTTCTTTGACGTTGTTTTGTGATTATGTAGCTATGACTTGCAGTAATGCTGCAATAACTGCTGGAAATCCTCTACAGTACTTTCAACAGTTTAGGAAGCGATTCTCACTTCCAAGTAAGTAAGCTACTACTACAACTTACAAGTACAAGTACGAGTACAACTTATGTTACAATACGACACATGTTAGTTATTGCGCAACTTGTTGTTCTGCCACTGTCCAATCATATTTCAGGTTAGTTCAGTACAAGCCGACGAATGAATGGTATACACATTTCTATTCGCTTTTAAAGAAGTATCAAAATGGCGGCCTCCATAGCAATGGGCAAACCCTTCAGTTGGTTGAGACTGTTTCCCTTCAAGCGTAACAATGGATTACTTATGACTCAGTTCCAAGTATCCAATACAAGGAGTAAATCAGAAGATTCTGTGAGCAATACCATTGATGGAAAGGAACCTGCCGTTACAGAGAATTCGCCTGTCAATGACAAAGTTGAACTTACCGGCTTTGCGAAAGCTTTCGCAAAACAGGTCCAAGCAATGGAAGATACAGCAACTGACAGTGGTCATGCTGAAATATCGTTTGCAACGTTGTTAAGGAACTCACCACATATTCATTTAGGAAACCCCAGAGGACAAACCGTTATCGGGAAAATCTTTCACATAGTTGGAGATGACTTGTATGTTGATTTCGGTGGAAAATTCCATTGCGTTTGTAGACGTCCCCAAGAAAATGGAGAGTAAGCGCAATATGACATAAAATGTCAGCTTAATTTGTACTGTAGGCGCCTAGGCCTAAACTAAACTTTAAAGTGCTGTTCCACTACCTCTCCCAATAAACCTGTAATAACTAACTAATTTGATAATTGAAAATGAACAAAGCAAGACAGTTCTGAACAGAGGTCCAATAGTATGGACTTGACATAATTTTATCACATGGCATAATGTATTTGCTGTCATTTAGGCTACTGTTTGGGGTGCACTGATGGCATCGATGCAAGGGCCTAATCAGACAAATTTAATCATCGATGGCACAGCTGCTCATGTAATAGTGTCCATGGAACAATATAGCAATGAAAACAGACATTCAGGATCAATCTTAATCCTTGGAAAGCAAAAGAAAGTTGTACTTTCCCCTAGGAAAATTGAAGGGGGTTGGGGGGAGGGGGAGTCTTGGTCACAGAAAGTTGTGCAGAACTCTTCATTCATGACATAACTTGACTCCAAATTTTGGTTCAATACCCTTCGTTGTTTAAGTGAATTTAGTCTGGCATATATTTTAGTAGTCTGGCGATGTGATTCAAACAGTAGAATACCAAAGATTGTGTGTATCTATGGCAATATCCTGGAGTTTTTACCCCATTCCTTTCCCCCTCTTGTATCTAGTGTATTCACACAATGTTACATCCAACAAACCCCATAAATTTGAGAGGATTTGATGAAATTTTATTGCTTCACACTAACCCTCAACTTGTAATTTTGTTTTCCCCAACAGAAAATACCTTCGTGGAACCAAAGTCAGACTACGGTTGAAAGATCTTGAATTAACAGACCACTTTATCGGAGCAACCAGAGATATTAGCTTATTGGAGGCAGACGCCGATCTCTTAGGGCTTGCACAGAAACTATAGTTAATGTTACCATTACTCCTGGTCATTTTGTGAACAAATCTCCCATTAATGTAAAGCTTGTGAACATTCAGCAATTTATTCACAGACTTATTCAAAAATTGAGTTATACATAAAAAATTAAATTTGAGCTGATCCTTAATTATGTAACATATTTGTCTCTTTAATTCGTACCAGATCTGGTTGACTCTAAACCATATATCATGAAAAGCATCGCAGATGACTGTTTCGAAATCCAGGATGTCAAAGATATGTCGTCTATACCAACCAAGCCACATGAGTTATGAATACCTGTAGCTGTATTGGATCAGCATTGTATATGCTGACGTGAATTTCAATGCCTTTCTTTTATGGTTTTTCTTGTTTGCTTATAAATTAATTGCTAGATAACTTAGGCTTAGGTTTTGAGACTTTTTTAAATGAATGGTGGAATACTGATTTGTCCTGTTGCCAGGGCAACATGTCAGGGGCATGTAAATTGTCCTCTTTCAGAGAGGGTAGCTGTTTATTCCCTCCTGAATCAGAGGTTGTGTTTTGCTTGAGATAACTCTTTGCATATTTTGTCACATCCTAGCCATTTTCTGTGTCTTTATAGACTGGCCACATACACAAAAGTTGGACTAGGATTTAATAATTAATTGAGATTCGAAAGTTCAGGAGGAAGACTTCTTGTAGAAATTTTGCAAGCTCTTAAGGGTGGTCAGGTCAGGAAGGGAAAAGAAGGGCAGAGGTTGAGAGAAAAGATTTCTTTGCTCACTCCACAATAATGTTTTGGGTATCCTTCATTAATTCCTATTGTTGTTCATCAGCTGTGAAAGTTTTGTATATACATCACTCTTCTACAAAGTGGAAGCTCTTTGTTTCGTTTCTTTTGTTTCCTTTTTTTTCAGTTGTTGTGCTTTAGTTGCTTTTTGTTTTTTAGATATTGTTTATCTGTATTGATCAATGATATAAAAGCAAAGAAAACTATAAATCAAGTACACATTAATTTGTACCTATACATCTATTCTAGCCTAAAATATTACTCCCTCTTTCCCCTCTCCCTCTCACCCCCTTCCCCTCCCCGAAAAAGAGAAATTGCTGGGTATGTAATGTACAGCTAATGTCTGCAGAACGAGTTCCATCAAATCTAGACATGCCGTTTGAAGTATTGTCCAATTGACCCTTCGTGGAAATGAGAACACTGAAATCAATCAGTGTTTCATCAAAACATAGTCGAAATTTAACGAATGATGGCCTATGGTCAAAAGGTATCCATCTCCATTCACAATCATGAATAATCCTTCACTGAGATATGCTTGACTTGAAGTGACCCTTTGTAATGACTGAGGATAATTTGAACAGCTTTTGAAGGGTCCAAGACAATTTTTCTTTAAAAATCTGTTTCATAATTGCACAGTACATTTTCCATTGTTGATTTACTGAACATAAATCAGGAAGTTTAGAAGTTGTTGCACTTTTTGGACTTTAAGTCTTTTAATCATTTACTTATGGCCAATGCTTATAAAGAGTATAAACCGTATGACCATTTCGCTTTGACTAATGACTTGTGGTTTCAACTTTTGTTCCCGCATCGCTCCTTCCCTTTACAACGTTCGTGCTACGACAACGTCTCAATTATATTTGAATTCGAAGTACAAAGTTCAGCAGCTGCGTTTTGAAACAAAGAAGTTATAATTTCCAAGTGGTTTCTACTGCACTAACACGACGACATACATTTAAGATGGAAAATGCCAAAAGAAGAAAAAAAAAAGGGGGGGGGGGGGTTGGTAGCTACAAGTTGTACTCGAAAAGTGTGACATAATTTTGTACGACATTTGTAACAATGACACCTTGTGACCTAGTATGTAAACAAATCATCCGTGAGAACACTTGTCAAAGCGTCTCGCGTGCCAGATAACGAGTAGCGCTCACTTTTCCATGAAGCCAAGAAAGGTCCGTCTATCCAGAATCGTTTACATTCATCCATGCGTTTGAAACGGGTAGCAAAATTTGAAGATACATTAATTAAGAAATGAAAGAGTTGACTAAATTATTGGCAGAGCTATTCAGTTAAAGTAGCCCTATGTATAAAGTTTTGGAAACGGGGGAGATGGCAAAGTCATGGCTTATCCAAACACCGACGTTTATAATACACTGTTAAGTAAGTATTCATCAGCCCGGTGGAACTTTACTGGCAGTTAACATTGATTAAGCGTGACACCGGAGGCGCATAAAGAAGTCGCATGTAAAGCCGTATACCCTGAGTCCCTGACAGGGACTACTGAACTCTCACATGATTTCAGGGGTTGTATTTTGGTTATTCCGTGCCCTATGGGATACCAGAAAAGAGTCAGAGATCCAGTGCAATGTCGTAATCAGATGGAGAGTCATGCCTCCCCCGCCCACCGCCCGTGCACTACTGTGTCCTCACCCATCCCACCCCATGTGTTCCACCACCATGTGGACAAACAAAGTTACAAGACACAACTATTGTGCCCCTCCTTTAATTTTTGGTACCCCTCGCCCAATTCAGAATTCCTGGCTACAGGCCAGTGGATATGTCCACCATGTTTTGTAATTTCCATATCGCATTTTTTGCTATGATTGATTTGTTACTTGCTTTTCAATGTAGATTACACATGCTTAATTTGACAACAGATAACAAAAGTATGGCCTGTGTTTTGCAGCTAAAATAGATATCGCAGTATAAGAGTTAAATATATAAATTCTGAGCTTGTCAAACTAGAAGTTCATTGATGGAGCTTGATAGCTTGTTCCATGGCAGAGTTATTTCGTCGTTTGTTCACTCTATTTGGACAAGAAAAATTTCACAATAGTCTATAATCTCATACATGGACTATACAAATACAAAGGGTTTTGCTTTTCTTCAATATGGGGCCAATGTAAGCTTGAAAAATAAAAAAAAAGTGTGTTGCTAAGGTAGATTCTGGTGACGTCATCACAATGGAACAGTGATTATTATTAGGCTATGTATTAGTCTTGCATCATTGACAAACGACAAAAAAAAAAACAATAAATATGATTTCCATGCATGCTTGACGTCACCAATTATTACGCAATTTAATTATCCAATTAATAAAATGTAGACATTTTATACCTCAGCAACTGAAAAAGTTTGGGTATTTGAACATCATATTTCTTTTTATATTTATAAACCACTGACATACATTGCATTTGTGAATCTATGGGTTGTCTCGCACACAAATTGAGCTGAAGTTATAAACTAGCAAAGCAACTTGCTACATCGTCAAATTGGTGGCGTACGTTCTAACCTTATCCACTATAAGTTCAATCAATGCTGATCATTTACCAAGGGCGTAGGAACCGGGGGCTGGGGGCGCCAGCCCCCCCCCCCC
>KN887423.1:30011-51645 GCA_000934455.1 Apostichopus parvimensis | reverse complement strand
AGCTATTAAATGCTAGAAGACATCACACACAACACAAATTGTCATAATCCATGTAATGAGAGAGGGGGAGGGATGGGGGAGGGATGGGGGAGGGATGGGGGGAGGGGGAGCAGAAATAGGCTCAACTACAGTAGGCCAGCTCAAAGCACAACATTTTCTTCAGGAGATTCTTGGCCATCACTCCATCAAAGCCAAATTGACTCCACATTTTTCTTACTTCTGGGATATCAACATTGGAGTTTGCAAAAACGTAAGAAGACTAACAAATACATTGTTGCACTCTTCATGGCAGGAGATATTACCATGGAAACAAGACTGCAATAATGAACGTAAGATCCGTGGTACGTACATAATACACGACGACATTCTTTGACGACATTCTTTTACAATAAACTTGTCAGATTGTAACAAATAATTAATAACGACAAAAGCAAATATTTAAAAAAAAATATAAATTTAAAAAAAAAAAAAAAAATTTGAAACACTTTTTAGCCAGAGAGATAACAAATAAAACGATAGACAAAAAGGGGCGTTTTTTTTTTCCTTCTTTATTATTATTTTTTCTTAATGACATGTTGTGACTATCCAAATAACATAGCGAAATGAAAAGCTCAAAATGAGAAGAAAGAAAGAAAAAAATATATATATATGTATTGTCATGATTTTAGTTAGTAAAGGCCCTTACTGACATAACTGCTAGATTTTTTAATACAAAAAAGAAAAAAAGTGGACAAAGAGCAAAAGGAGAAGTCTTCATAAAGTTTGAAATATTTTGGACAAAGAATGCCAATTCGTTATTACTATTATTATAAAGTACAGTGTACAGAAGGTGGGTGGTCCTAAAGATTATATCTCCTTAATTAGATTAACGAGATTAATGAGAGGCGGGAAGATCATTTCCAAAAGTTGGGATTTGTCCACAAGAGGAGCAGCATAACTTGAAATCACGTTTAAACTAAAGTTACAACTTTCACATGCTACTTAACATAGCCTGAACTATGTATCGATAATTCAAATGCTATTAATGCTACATGAACTATGTATCGATAATTCACATGCTATTAAATATCTACCTGAACTGTGTATTGTTAATTCACACGTTATCAAAGCTACCTGAACTATATTTTGATAATTCACATAGTATTTAAAACTATCTGAACTATGTATTGATAATTCATGTGCTTTGATAAAGCTGCCTCTGACCATGCTATTAATTGTTACTCACTTCTCTCACTGATACAGTAGATAAACTGTAAGGAAATCAGAAATTTTTCTTATTTTTTGCCTCTTAATTTCATACACGATAGCAAAATTGATATTTTATTAAAAGCTATGTTTAAGTCAAATAAAATGGTTTCACTTTTTAGGATATGTATTTAATTATCTATGGGGGGGGGGGGCAAACATGATATGTTGATCTTCAGAAAGTTGAGTAGAGATGCAAAGTTAGGTGATTTATTTTTTTTTTTTTTAGAGAAAAAAAGGGTGTTTTCAAGCGAAATAGCAACATGTTAAGAGTTTTAGTAACAAAACAAAAAAACTGGATTGCACATGTAGGGAGGTACTATGCAAATTCATTGTTTTATTTTCATTACAAATTAAGCTGCTGTGCATATTGGCTTTGAAGCAATTAACTGGAAGCATCCAAGTAAGAAAAAAGAAGAAGAAATTACAAAAATTGAGAAAAAGGTCGAGAGGTGATGGAACGCTGAAGAAACTAGGTTGCAGTCATATTGTTACATTCTTGGACATAAAACCATTACCCTACCCGTGTACACATGAACCAACGCTGGGAATAATGAGATTATGGGATGAAGATGACCATTGACGTTAAAATGCATGATCAATGTGAAATTCACATTTTTTGTACAAGAATTTCATTACAAACATCTGTACAGTATATCATCCAGAAATTGAGTGCTGCAGGTATTAACAAACAACAGTTTGAAGGGGGACTGCATTTTCTCCCCACCAACGTTAAGCAATTTATTAAACACGATCCATGGAAGTTATGCTAAATTTCCTGTAGTTTTCAAATGCTCGATTTTGGATCATTTCCAGACACTGGAAATCGTTAGATTACTGTAGTCATTCGCCTTCAATAGACAGGGTGATGACAAAATTGAAAATCCTCTCACATTTTCACTTAAACTACATGGATCATCTATTTTTTTTCTTTTTCTTTTTCTTTAGGGCAGGGGGGGGGGGCTCTTTTTAGCAAACAGTTGGATCAAAACAAAAGGCTTCAGGCATTGTTGTCAAGAGGATTTCGAGTTTGACATGATTTCAGAGAACAAGGAAGAAACCATATCTAAGACAAATATTTCACAAGAAATAACAATTTTTATATTTCGGAAGTCGAGAGATATGAGGAAGAAAAGGAGTATTTGTGAAGGTAAAAAAGATCACATTTTTGATGAATTTTTGGCCAAATTTAGGATCAAATCCTGATCAAAAATGGTTTCAAATGATTACAAGAACTTGTCAAATGTACAAAGGCATAGCTGGTACATACGTCCAAGACTAATATGTATCTTACAGAATCATCTTGCATCATCGGTTTAAAGTTAGATGGAGTTAAATTCCAGAAAACCTGATAAAACATACCCTTATACCCTGCACCCTAATAAGCAGAAAACCAAAATCCGGATCAATTGATGGCCATAACCATATCACATGAAGATGCTAGAAAAATTAATCGGATCCGCTATAAAAAAACAATTTGAACACGACTGGAAGACGCTAACATCTTTCATAGAAAACCAAAATCAATATGACAATGTTATTAAAGGAAAAATCGATCCAAATTGTAACTGTGTTTATTATAACTTTTACTTCCCATTATACGGCGACATGAACTGTAAATATTTAGCAAAATTAAGAACAAGATACAGTGAAAAACGAAAAAATAAAATGTGTGGAGACCCAAGATTAACAAACTGGTCGAGACATTTTAAAAGAAATTTTGAACATTGTTTACAATGATTTAAACAACTGATCTGAAATAGTAACAAACTCTCTTTGCTTTATTATTATTGAACATAAAACGCATTTTATAATCATAACAAATGATAAAGAAACCAATTTTATTTTCATACAGGAATTCATGACAACAATTATGTTTAAGCCTAAAACCACGTTAAAAAATCATACACAAAGTAGATTATAGGTAACATGATCTGCTTAGGAAAAAAAAAACACTTTTGGAAGAGCGATTTTAACAGGGGGCTGTTTTTGAGCAAAGGAAACCGAAATTATTATTCACTGTACATATTAGGTTTGATGGAAATCAGATCCATGTAGATACAGTAGCACAAAACTTTCTAAAAGTTTGTTCTGAAATTTGAAGCGAATTAATTTCATCCGTTCCAGTCGAGATCTACTCAGAATTTAAAACATTACTACAGGCCTGTCACGTACGCTGACTGACCGACCATTAAGCGACAAAATTGCCGAAACATCACAGACTTTTCATAAATTTGAATTCCAAATTGCGTACGTACATTGAATTCAATTTTGCGAGTTGATGTTTTGTCCATTTTTGATTTCGTTTTCAGACAAAAGAACCTAAGCAATTCTGACGCTAACATGATAACTCTGAAAATTTCTTGAAGAAATGAAAGCATATTTCTCACTTCTTTTCTCAAAATGCCCCTATTAATAAATCTATCAACCTCAGTAGAGTACCACAAAAGTTTTAAAATATCGGGTGAGTGTGTTTTAGGCGTGTGTGACGTTTACATAAGTACAATAATCAGCCCTTTGGTTCCAACCATGAGTTTATAACACTTAATATTACTTAGTTCATAGGTATATGAAAGAAAACCCACAAGCATTGTATCGTTCAAATAAATGACATTTTTTACCTCAACATTTTACGAATTATCGTCTGGCATGTACGAGTTGGAATTGATCATTTTTTCGCAACCATGATTTTCTGTAGCAAATTTCACCGAGTACTGCACCCTACAGTGATTTAATTATATATGCTTAGAATAGACACAATCTTAGTCAACAACCACCCTTTTGGTGTTTGGATCTGCTATACAGACTTATCTTCACACACTGAACCCTACGTTTTGTGCAAGCAGAATGGAAAGTTGTTATGTGCGTAATCGATTAATATTAATGAGTGCAAAGTTACATCAAAATTAGCCACTGTACATGTGAATGAAAGCACACCCAAAAAAAAAATCAATCAACATTTGGTTTCATTTATGAACAATTGTTCTGAGTGTAGGCAAGGATGATTCATAATAATTTTTGGGAGAAAAACTACGCATTTATCTTTGGCTCGACTAATGATCATCTTCGCTGAATTTTTGCTCGTAAAAATAAGTGAATCAAAACCATTGTTGATGTATTAATGCACTGGAGTTTTATTTACCCTGCCAATTACATTCAAAACTATTGAAAAACAGATTTCAAACTAGACTTAGAAAAGAAAGCTATACACACTATGTCTATTCCCTTAATTCATTTTTTCATGTCTGCCTTTTTGTCAGGTGAACAAATACATACATGTACTGCCATAACAATTACATGGTAGGATGTGATACTGACATGTACTGCAGAGCGCAGCCTATACTTTATACAGTACTATAACCTCAGGAATTTAGAGGAAGAACTAAGAAATAGCACTGAGGTATATCACTTGTATGTATAAACTTTGAAGGAAAATGTTAATGCTTTGATGTTGTTGCTAAGCAACCTTCAGTCTACAAGACTATGGTTCATTTGTTATCTGTGTGTGTGTGTGTGTATCCTGGAACAGTGGGTGGTGATACACAGTGAGTCATTGCAGTTGTAAAAGACTACATGTTTTTGGGTATTTTATTGGTGTATGTTTACATTCTGTGGATTGAGTTAGGGTCAGAGGTCATACCTTTGACAACTTGAGGTGTTCAAGGACAAAGCAGGTGGTAGAGGAATGTGGGAATTTAGTTTGTCAAATAAGCCTGCTTACATGTCCTTTCGATATGAGGGCATGAGCATATAGGCTACTATATCACTGGGGAAATCATTAGCACAGGCAAGCGGTTCTAAAACAGCCTCCTCATCTATATAGCCTTCTGCAGCAGATCAAAGTTGAGCAAATGTTTTGACAAATCTGCTGATTCTCCCCCTTCTTCTTTCCAAATTTTGTTTCTAATCTATTTGTTTTTCCAAAGTTTGTTAGGTAAAATGTATCCAAAGTTCTATTTTGCAGCAAACAAAAATTTAAAAGATACAACAAGGAGCTAAAATTAATGAACAGTAAGTCAGTTCAGAAACTTTTGGTGGCTAATATTCTTTCGGAAACAATACCACTAAAAATCCTATAACCAGCACTCTTTCAATTCAGCTATTTTTGCACATTTTTTTGAGGAGGATTGTGTGAAAATCAGTCGGAAAATTTTCCGAAGAGATTATTAATTAAAACGGAATCCAGAGTTTTCGGAATGCGACCGTTTTGAGAAAAAATATTGATTATAGTTACGGAACGGGATTTTTTTCTCTTTTTTTGGAACAGAAAAATATTGCATTTCACAGAACACCATGTTTACAAAAGATCATTATTCCCATTCATAGATGCCATTATTTTACCAACAATTACTATACATAGTCTAACAATGGTTTGTAAATATTAATTGTTTTTAAAACATCCTGACATTCATTTCAATCACTGAAGGAAAAAACCAGAGGAATTAAATTACAAGAATGTACACAAACAAACAGTCGAACTTATGCAAATTGATGAAGCTTTTTTGGAGTTTAATTCTTCCAAACGTGATACCGTTTTAACTTGGCAAGAAAAAAAGAAGAAAAAAATAAACCCAAAGAAGACAATATGGCTTAATAACGTTACATCATGAACCCTGAGAGCATATAAACCAAATGGACTCTTTCATGAATATGCATTTCTTTTGAGGATAAAGAAATGGAGGTAAAACATACAGATTATTTGTTAATACAATACTACATAAAGTACATAGACATATTGATCACAAATAAGCCAGTAATTAACATATTAATGCATATGGATTTTAATAACCTGTTAGTTAGCTACATAATGCAAGCTAATTACAAGGTCAACACATTCCAATGGATTGACTTTTAATACCAACTGTATTTACCTACTATTGTAACATATGATGTGATACTTGTAATGTCCACCCCGAGTGAAAATACTGTGTGGGTGCCAAAAAATGAAGGAAAAAAACACAAACAAAGGCAATGTTCTTAGTAATGAGTAAAATTAACATAACTATATATAATATATTGCATATTCATGAGATGATATCAAGCTCAAGAAAGTAACAGAAAATGGGGGAGGGGTTGATGGGGTGGGGAGATGGGATGCTTGATATGTTAAGTGCAGTTTAAGAGCGTTGAACTGGACAACTTTTAGTGAGAGCTTGGAAAATGTAGGCGATAAAGTTTAAATTTACATTTTTTTTGGGGGGGGGGGTGTAGGGAGGGAATAAATGTGCTGTTACTTCCTTGGCTGACCTATTCAAGAAAGGAACACCCCCTCCTAAAAAAAAACTAAAAAAATATGAGAAGAATAAAGCAAAATATATGTTGGTTTTATAAAGTATGAATGCTCTTGTGATAAAAGTAAACATTTGAAATAACAACAACAGCAACAAGCGTGTATGAAGAGTATTATGTCAAGGATTGCTGGGATCAATCCATTTTCCTTCTGGGGGAAGGAGAAAGGATATTTGAGAACTTGCAGGATTGGATGGTACCATGCATTAATGAGAAGGGGGGGGGTGGTGAAAGGAATAGGTATGGTTGTTATATAACACAATCATTACTACTCCCTTGCAATCACTGCTGTTTCCACATATACCCCCAAAAAAACTATTTGGTCTATTTAGTTATTTTCTTCAGAAAGCCATAATTTCAGTTTACCACCAAATTTGTCTCCTACCACCCAACACAAATTAAGAATACGGCTTTTCAATATAATTGATATACACTCTAATTGATTTAAGCCTGCCTTGGTTTAAAACCCTGTTCTTCCGTGATCTAAAAACTGGTATAGAAAAGTTGTTCTTTCAAAGTTAAATTCAGCCTCTGCTAAAACCAGACCCTGTTCAGTCAGTCCTAATTATATGGTTTCACTCACTATGGAAAATGAACTGTGGATTTTTAATATCATTATACACCAGTGTGAAATACACATCTGTTAGTAATCATAACTATCAAATGCAGATGCTGGCAAATATTCCAATAATGTGTGGTTAATGTCACTTTACAATGACCTTCACAATTCCCATAAATCTTGGACTTTTTCAAAGCAATTTTGGGGGGTATTTTTATGTTTTTGTCCTTGTTGTTCTATTGTGTTGTATGTAACTCAACATCATACCAAGGCTTGTTAAAGTGCACAAACATTAATTGAATGCACTACTACTACTTAATCTATGATTTCATGGTCAAACCTCAAACAACATTCTCATAGGCGGCAAACTATACACCAGCTGAATCATATTGTAGTTCAGTAAAGAGGTAACTTGGTGACTTCTCTATAAACTTTTTTGAGTGTTTAACGGTGGACTAAAATTTCTTCTTATTTGTGACAAGAACAATTATAATCTTTATTCAGTACGACAACAAACTCCATTTTTTTTACTAAAATATCATTGGTGTGAATTTGTGATTGGCAACCGAAAGGATGTTAAACCTAATGCTTTTTTTCCGAGAACTTTATCATCTTCTTACAAGAGCATTCATACTTTTTTTCTTTACGAGCGGAAAAAAGAAAAAAAAATACATTGGATTATTCGGGGACCACGCATCGGGTTGGTACAGAGGGTCTCACTATAAGGCTAGTAATCTTCTCCTCCCCAGAACTTTTCTCTGGCCCCAATTTCACCAAATGATTTTTATATCAAATGTTGCCTTAACTGCTATTGTTGACAGCTGTGTGGAATGAAAATATGATATACGGTAATAAAGAGCTGAGACATAGGAACGGATGGACATACATATAGTACACATATAGTAAACATACATACATATATATAGTATATATAGCAAGATGACGCAAGTTGGAAGAGGTGAGAACGAGAGCGTGAGAGAGGGTGGGGGTGAGAGGGGAGGGGATGGGAGGGAAAGTAAGATTACATAAAATGACATCAGCTTTAAATACTACGTGAGTTCTAACCCTTACCAGGAGCCAACTGCACGATCAGCCATAACAAAGTTTAGTTCTTTATTTTACTTCTGATTCAAGATTATTGAAACACTTTTTTTTTAATTGTTTTATATAGTTAATTTGTAAGGGTACTGACTGATCCATGGGAGATATCCACTATTGAAGGATTTCATATTAAGACCAAGATGGAGAATTTGGTTATGTACTGTACTGTAGTAATAAATAGTGACTCTATCCATCAACAAGTGACTAGTCCCATCAACAAGAGACTAGTCCCATCAACAAGGGACTAGTCTCATCAACAAGGGACTAGTCTCATCAACAAAGGGACTAGTCCCATCAACAATCAACAATCGTTTGGGGTGGCATGTGTGATCTTTGCCGTGACATATGTCACTTTTAACTTTAAGTAATTGAAAGTTATTACCTTTGATTTGGCATTTTTTTTTTACACATTTAGAGTGACTCTTTTATTTTATTTTATTAAGTGGAGGGGGGAGGGGTGACATGTGTGATTCATTCAGATGACACTTTGTGTGAAATTTTCAGTGACAATTTTAACATTTGGAATGAAACTTTCTAAACCTTTAGGGTAACACAAGTGATATTTTTAGAATGACAATTCTGAGTTTTGGCATGCATGGCACTATAAATTGAACTATTGGTGGTGATATTTTTGACTTTGGGAATTTTTTTTTTTCAGGCTGGATTTTTTTTTTCTGGGGACACATATTGTTTATGTGACACCTGAGAGGACATTATGATGTGACTATTGTGTAACATACACCTGTGCTTTTTGTTGACAAAGGGAGACAGATGAAATTACACATGTATGTGGATTTTGGCAGTCACTTGTGATTTTCTTCTAGACACAACACTAGTCTGCACTTTAAGTACTGTCTCGCCTTACACATAAATTGATTATACACGATTCCCACACTTAGCATTGCAAGTACTGTTATAGTGTTAGTGTCTATCAGGGTGATTGCTATACTCAAAACTATCACTTTTAATCACCTTTAATCGCCATGGGAACAAGACTGCAACAAAATTAAAATTAGAAGGAATTTGACATCCAACGCTATGACTCAGCGATCCACCACCTTGAGTCACAGACTCGTTTAGTCACACACACACACACACACGCACGACTTGGGACGTTGTCAATGTTATTGGCCTGAGTTGCATTGATAATAACACTTAAGGGCTAGTATTCATATATACTTAACACAGTTTTCAAAGTACTTCAAGCCAGGAAGCAAACTTTACTGATAACATAATTAAGAAAGTCAAGTGTGGTTCATATTGCTGTTAGCAAATCAATGCGTTTTGAATTTTAATATTGACTTTCATTTGTCATATGTTTTGGCTTTTGGTTGACACAGTTTGGGACATCTCCAAAATATTTAAAGGAATGAGCAAATGATAAATTGATAATAGTTTTGTCACAGTCACATGTACAAACATTTTTCATAGCTATAAGGGTGTCAAGCAGTTTATATAATATCAATGGGGGTTTGTAATTTGATCTCTCATGCTTTCTGATGCTTTCTCATGCTATATCTTATGCTTTTATATGCTTTCTGGTGTTTTCTTATGCTTTCTCATGCTATCTTATGCTTTTATATGCTTTCTGGTGTTTTCTTATGCTTTCTCATGCTTTCTTATGCTTTCTCATGCATTCTGTTTAAACCCTGTAATTTTCATTGTTTTTCTTTCTTTCTTTTCTTCCAGTGTTTGACGGATCTATTTAGCTAGCACTGAAAGTAAAGTAGTAATATAATGTTTAACGGTTTCAACTTTATGTAGGTAGAGATCTGTTGTATATATGATTTGGTTGACACATACGACATCTCCGAAATAGTTAAAAGGATCGAGCAAACGATAATATTTAGTTTTTCAACACAGCCACACAGTTACAAGTACAGGCAAATTCTCAAAGTTACACAGAATGTCAAGCAGTTTATATAATATCGATGGGGTATTTAATTACAATTCTCTCTCATGCCTTCTTATGCTTTCTGTTTAATCCCTGTAATCATTTTTGATTTTTCTTACTTTCTTTATCTCTTCCTATGTTGGTACACGTATATCAGTTTATAGTCTTAGCACTCCAGAAAGTAAAGTAGTAATTATACTGTTTAATGGTTTCAATTTAAAAGTGAATTCTATGTTACATTATGACGACAGATTGAAGTTAAAGATTTGCTGGTGTCTCTTCCACGTTGTAAAATTTGTTTGTGCCACCGAATCAGGGAAGACAATAGTGTCGCAACGATATGCAGATTTCGACATCGATTATCGAAGACAAAATTCACTTTTTTTTTCTCAAAACGATATCGTGATATATATCGCCAAAATATGAAACCCCATGATTGACAGTGCAGCATGTGCTCCAGTTGGGCGGTTACTGTATATTGATGACGATTTTTATATTTTTTTATACTCTCCATTTTTTACACAATAGCTCAGATGGAGCCTTAAATTTTGACTTATTTCAGCATTCTTGATTTATATTAATTAACTATATTATTTATTTATTATTTATCATTACTATAGTTTGTGAAATTTATTAGAAGGTAATCAGCAATCGGCAGTTTCCGATTATATCACACTGGGTCAAATACTAATTTGTTTACGCGATTTGGAGAGATTTTCAAACGATATGTCTTACGATTAAAGTTTGTATCTCGATATATATGCAAATGGTACGGTAATATCATTGCAACGCTAGTAGACAAACACGTTTGTCCTTCAATTTGGATACAGAAAGTAAACCACTGGGAGAGTAGCTGCATGGAGCATTCTGTTATGTAACCCTCAAAATATAATATGTGCCAATATAATTCAAGACCGCTATCAGAAAATTGAAAATGGGATCTAGTTCCCCTTCCAGTTTTGGAAAGAGGAACTACTGTTTACTGTTTGGTTGAAATCGGTCAGGATGTTATTATTGGTAGCAGGGTAACGACAACGCTAGATTCAAATCACTCTATAGATTCGTTGGGCTATCGCACGATTCCTACATTTACTTTTAACGTACAAATTCCTTTAAAGAGCTGCAGCTTCTTAATTCACTCATGAAAATATGAAAAAAACAAAATAATTCACAAATTTATATTCGACCCGATTATCAAGTGACACTTTCCATCATCATGTGAAATTTTTTGGCAGTCAACTTTGTTGTCAACTTTGGCAGTCAACTTTGTCACCTTTTTTTGGCAGTGTGACTTATACAGTAATAAAACTGTGGACCTGCCTCCCCCCCCAACCCAGTCCCCTATCCCCTCTTCCTCTTCGCCAAACACAGGTCACACACAGACATACATGTTCATAAACAGACAGACACACACTCACGGAACAATCACCAGAACAATTCTCCGCTCTTCGAAACTTCGACGTCCTGCTTACATTTCATCTCCCTCCTTTAATTATCTTTCACTTTCATTGACCTCACTGATAGACTATCTATTGTTTAGAGGTCAAACCAACACCATGAGGATGACCTTTTATCACAATTCGGGGCTTCAATGACTTCCTGAATTCACGAACATTTCATTCACTTCAACCTTCATCAAACTCTGCCTATCCTGAGTTTTTCCTCTGTTTGTTTGTATTTCAACCAGCAGAGGTGTTACATGTATCACACACAACGTATGCACCCACACACATACTGTACACACATACAATACACACATACACGCATATAGACCTTATAGCAAAATGGATGTACACAACAAACACAGCATACTGTACATTCCTCAATCTCCATCAGCATGTTATTCAACAACAGTTGCTTTACTTAGCTGCAAACCCCTGCATTGTCCACTTTTATAGTTCCCCAAAGTGTGAATATATGCGTTATAATGCAATGTATTGCAATGCATTGCAATGTAATGTATTTGTAGTTGTACTGCACTGAAATGTTAATGTACTGCACTATAATGTATTTGTACTGCAACGTTGTGTAATTGTATTTGCACTGTAATGTAATGTACTGAATTGTAATGTAATGTATTTGTACTGCACTGTAATGCATTTGTACTGCACTAATGTCAATGTACTGCACTGTAATGTAATGTAAATGTCATGTAATGTAATATATTGCATTTTAATGTAATGTAATGCATTGTAATTTATTGTATTGTACTGCAATGTATTGTAAAATAACTGCAGTCGTCCCATCCAGTGTACATCTCCTACATGTTGTATTAATTTCCTCGCAAACTCACTTTTATTTTTTAATCAATAAATGCAGAGATTGATTATATGAAATAGACAATTTCCTCACTCCTTACTATATCAATCAATTTCATTAATTAATAGATTCACACACTTCAAAGTCTTTTTTCACACACACACACTACACTATGTGTATTCTGACCTTCAGTGAACATAATAAATCACACTTATCGATCCTACCGGCCTAACCCATTCCTCTGGATATTAACATTCAACACAGCGGGATAAACAAATTGCACAAGTACCAACAAAGAAACCCATGAGTGAAGTAGCTGCAACTGCTTAAAGAATTTTCCTGAGCTAACCCCTTATCATTCGCATCATGGCATATCTCACCCCATCTGCCACTCAAAACTACACCCCACTGCACCCTCCCAAACCCCAAAACCCATCCATCCTGACACAATGTTAATCCCCTCCTCACCCAACACTATCTTAATCCCTCCCCCTCCCTTATTTTTGTGCTCATTTATTTTATTGCAATGTTTTTTTAATCGGTTCTTTAAAGTGAATTGCATCTTGGTTTTTTTACTTTTATTTTTGGGCAGTGCTAAAAGTGATTATATTTCAACTGCATAAGAATAACGCATTATAATATTGTGATCTGTTATTACTGTGCATAGAGACGATTGTATATTTATATATATATACAAATATATATATATTATAAACAGTAAAAGGAAAAATGTTTGCAAGCTAGCCTGGGGTGCAAGTTGTTTTGGCAAAAAGGATTTGTAGATGATATAGAGCTGTAATTTAAACAGAAACCATCAACTTGGGGGCAGACTTATTCAGCGGGATTGTTTATGACAGCTCGCTATTTAATGACACTTTTAAACTGGCTATTTCAAACTGGCTAGACGGGCAAACTATAAATATACATACTACATATTTATACATGAACTGTACAATACATTTATATTGCGATTCTCTTTCGAGACACTGGGCGAGAAGAGAAAGATAAAAAATAAAATAAAAAATAAAAAGCTATAAAGGGGATCTTAAGCAAATAGTGGAGAAATGATGGAATCGGATGAAAGGAATGATTGGGAAGGTTATGAAATGCAGATAGAAAGGAGAAGAAAAATAGGAATTGAATGCACGGCACTCATGGTGATTGGTTGGATCCAGCTAACTGGGTACTATTACGAGCAGGGTCGAGTGGTGCAAGAAAACAAGGAGCAACGATGGACAAAATATAAAAAATGACTTAGCATTCTTCTTCTCATCCTAAGACCTTCCTAATCCTTAGAGCCACTGAGCGTACCCTACTGTATGAAGATTTGGTGTCATAAAGTCGAGAAATTTAGAAATATTTATTAATAATTCCCATTGGAATATCACCTATCTTTTGTATTATTAATTTTGCTACCCATTCTTTTGAAACTGCAACATATTTTTGTTATTGGATTCACTATATAGACAGCTTATTTATAGTCTTATTGTTATTTTTCTGACATTTGATTTATACAAGCATGCTAAAGGTATAAGCTGTAAATTGCCGCCATTTTGTTGACATTCCGGTATTGATTGAAAGTTTATGAAAGAACTATACTAAAGTTTCCCAAAATCACCAACATTGTCAAAGAAATTTGGATAAGCCAGTCTTTGGATTTGATCAAATAAATTCCCTTGGTGATTAAACTGCACTTAGCCTGAGAGTTACAGGGAAATGAGCAGGTTTAATGGGTGCAACTACTCATGGCTAGAATACTTCAGTGGCTGGCACGTTTTATTTGTGGCTATAGCATATTTTGGAATAGAGAAAACTGATAAACACTGTCTCTATGACAACCAAAATGATTTCTGAGTCATGGGGGGGGGGGGTGCATGAAAGCGTGAAAGAATGAATTGAATTTTTTTTTCTGGAAACATCATTAGATCTATTGCTATATATATTGAACATTTAGCCTAAAGGTTAGGCTAAGTTTTAACTTTCAAACTGTTGAACTGTTGAACTGTTGAACTATCAATCAAAGATCTAGCCTAAAGGTTAGGCTAGAGTTTTAACTGTCTAACTGTCAAACATTTATCCTAAAGGTTAAAGGCTAAGTTTTACCTTTCAATTTTGCACACAAGTTTCATTCCATAGCGACACGATTTTACCTTGTGACCTTTGACCATCTACAATCACACTAACCAGACTCACCAAAGATTTACCAAATAATAGTAGAAATGTTTTTGTCAAGAATGAATCAAACATTTCCCCTCTCTCTTCGATAATGCTGATCTGTCTAACATATGACTGATTGCTTTCCTAAGAACCACTCCCCCCATTATAAAAGACACTCTTTACCCTTTGAGGATGTATACAAAAAACAAACACAAAAAAATTGCACATATATTTTCTGCAAATTCCATTTCATACAAATCTCTATCAACACCTGAGACCCAAAATATTGCACAGTCTATTCACCCGTTTCTGAAGAAAAGGAGAAGCACCTTGGAGAGGTTCATATACCTCACCCCAATCTTAATATCCTCCCTCCATCTCAACACATCCCTTCTAGCCCCAATATTAAATAAACCCCCTTCACCCTCACCCACTCCCCCAGAACCTTAAATCCTACCTTAACCATTTAAAAACAATGTCCTTCACCATAAATGTTATACACACATGATACTCTTCATGTATATACCCTCCCTCCCCATTACCTATTCTTCTATATTCCTTCCTTTCCTACCCTGACCCTACCAAGCCACCAACACCCCCCCCCCTCCTCCTCCCTTCCTACAACCATATTTTGAAAACCAACCTTTCAGGCGCAATAAATCATGTCAGCAGTTTTACGATAAACCCTAAAATGTTTCATTGTTCAAGTACAGAATAGCCTTCTCTTCCCCCCCATGTATCCTTTGCCTAAATCCCTATTATCTACCCTCCACATCCCCCCCACTTCAAATTACCATCTACCATTGAAGTAGACTATTAAGAAAAATACTCTCATGGCGCCCAACATGGTGTAAAAGCACCGAGAAAAGTTGAAAACGACACACCCACAAAAATTGACGTAAAAACAACGGCATGCATACATTGATATGGAAACAGAAATTTTGAGACGAAACCCTACACATTGAATCATTTTTCTTTCTTTTTTTTTACAACCAAATTCCAGTATATTTATAAAAAAAGTTTTTCTTGGTTATATTTTGTCAGTAACTTTTATTTAATAAACTCAGAAATAACAACTTTTGTTTTTTTTTTTAGTAAGTGTGTGTGTTGTCTTGTTTTCTGTTCATCGCCGGGAGGATTTTTTTTTTTTTTTTTTTTTTTTACCTTTTTTGCCCTCTCATATCTCGGGTTTGGCCTAAACTAATGACAATAATAATAAGAGAAGATATAACAATATGATTAAATAGATATGAATTTAATAAATATAATGTCAAGTACTAGATACAGTTAAATGGCACTCTTTAAACAAACCTTTGATCAAACACGAAGAAAAAATACCGATATTTAAAAAAAAAACTCTTTAAAGGGCAATATTGCTTTTATAAGGCCTTTGGTATAGTCCACGATATGTTGCGTAAGTTTTCTCTGACTAGGCTAGGCTACAGAACGTTAACATGTCGTTCAACTTGACCAATCAGTGTCCAGGACTCTTAAGTATTCTCTGTCACGTCCCAAACAGACGTGACAAGTCAACGAGCTTGGGTTTCTTCCTTTTAAACTGTGATGATTTTAGTCACGATTTCTTTGTTTCAACTTCAAATTTTGTTAAGTCTCGGTTTACACTTTTAAAGGATTTTTCAATTTCGAACTGGAAAGCCGGTATTAAGTGTTGCTAAATAAACAGTTTTCCAACCCAATATTGCCCTTTCAAAGAAGTATTGCACACAACATTTCTACGACAAGGTTATTTCAGCAAGTTAGCAGATTTTGCAAAATTGTGCGTTAGAAAAATAATGCCACTTTTCATCATTTATCTTCAACTTTCTTTTTTTACATTTTATTCTATGTCCTCCTACTTTTTCTTTTCAAAGACAAACATGCAAAAACTTTCAAAAGGGTGTAAAACATTCACAAATGCAAATCGAAATCAGAATTTAACGTGTGAAAATTTGAAGAGAGAGAAAGGAAAAGCAAGCCGAGGGGTTTCCTACTTCAACATCAAAATAATTTCAAAAAGAACAGAGACAGACAAAACCAGAACAGAAAGGAACGAATAACGCACGAGGAGATTGCACGCTGCCCGATCGAGGAAAAAGATCGTAGAACATGCAAAAAAATAATAAATAAAATTAACAAAAAAATTCCAAAAGAAATTGGCGCGGGAGGGGGTGGGATATGAACCGACCGAATCGTCCAATAGAGATGGAGTAACTTGGTGAGAAGTGAGAACTTTCTAGGGATGGGGTCGCAAAATAGAATACTTTAAGAGATACCAATCGACCGATCGATGGATCAATCGATTGGAATCTTTGTGGAAGTGAGAGAAATGTAGGTCAAACTACCTGACGATCCGCTTCTGAGATTGTTTGCTGAAAAGTCGTAGTTGCCGTGGAGCTTGAACCTCTGTTTGAAGTGGGGCTTGCAAAACGTCACGGAATTTAGCTGGGCAAAGGTGCCAAGACTATGAGACAACAAGAGATATACGGTTATATAATCCTACGGTTAGAAGTTTGAATTTTGGTAAGACTGGTGCTATAGTGGGGCTTGCAAAACGTCATGGAATTTAGCTGGGCAAAGGTGCCAAGACTATATAAATATATGGAGAAAACGAGAGATATACGGTTATATAATCCTACAGTTAGAAGTTTGAATTTTGGTAAGAATGGTGCTATAGTGAGGCTTGCAAAACGTCACAGAATTTAGCTGGGCAAAGGTGCCAAGACTAAAAGTGTATATTTGGAGAAAACGAGAGATATACGGTTATATAATCCTTCGGTTAGAAATTCAAATTTGGTTAAGAATGGTGCTATAGTAACTTACTGTATATGTGTGATGGGATTTTAAGGTCCTAGGCAAAACATTAGTTGAAATTTAAACAAATAAAATAGATTTGGTTTGAATGTAATCGGATTCAAAGTTTACAAATATTATGGATGTCAAGTGAAAATATCTACAAATCATGTCTCAAAGTATTCAAAAGAACTTCCACGTTAGAAGAAAGCAGCACTGGAGGATAAAAGTAGAGCTGTTCCCTCTCACCTCTGACATTCCCACTATCTTCCCCTAACCCCCACCTACTCCCATCTCTACCCCCCTTCACCCATCTCTACCCCCCCCCCTAACCCCCCTACACCACCAACATCTCCCTCCCTGTTTGCTTCCAAACTCCACTAAGACTTTAAAAATATATAGAGCTTTATGAAATATACATTTTGCTCAAGGTCTTGAAAAACTATGATCATTCCCTTTCTGTTCAGGTGCAAATACTGCTAAACATCCACCACACATTATGTAGCAATTTGCACACTTTGTATATTGCACTTTGCATGGCACTGCAATGCACTTTGCATGGCACTGCAATGCACTTTGCATGGCACTGCATGCACTTTGCATGGCATTGCAATGCACTTTGCATGGCACTGCAATGCACTTTGCATGGCATTCCACTTTGCATTGCACTAATTTGCTATGCAAAATGACCTGTTTTCTCTAATCTGTTTAAAATAAACGTTTTCTACCAGGAAAAAATGCTTTGTTCTTTATTCAACATTTTGAGGGAAAAAAAATAAGAAAATAAAAGAGAGTTCAAAATATTTACTTCAAAACTTTCTTGCACTCTGCACATCGGAAGCAAGTTTTGTGAAAGCATCTACCGTCCGCCGCTATTTTGTCCATCGGGTAGACCCGTTTTTCGCAGACGTGGCATTTATTGGAACTATCAGTACTGCTCTGGCCCTGCATATGATTAAAGAGGAAAGGAGAAGAAAGAAAACAATGAAAAGATGGACAACTTATCGTGACCGTAATTAACAATTAAATCAGACAAATAGACAAACTACAGAAAAACACTGTATCTTCCAGGGATGAGCCTGGGGTAAAAAAAAAAATCACATAATTTTGCAAAAATTGCGGTATAGGCTCCAGTTTGTCCTATGCTACAGTGTGTTAGGATAATAGTTTTTGTCCGCGAGGTAGAAAAGAAATCACGGATTTTTCGCGAATTCGTGGAAAAAGCTCTTGCCTGATCTTCGCAAGGCTTGCAAAGATGAGAAACAGACTGCTGTGATGAATTTTGGGTCAAATTATTCGACACGACAAAGGCAGACGGTTAATACATAAAGTTAAAGAGAGATGTTATATTCTTCCATACATTGACATTCAACGGTTGCAAACTGATTACCATTCAGTATGGTTTGTCTGTAGCACACAGTGTCAACTCTAGACACAGGTTTAACCTCCTGTACAGTCATGCCAAACTATGTATGTTTTATCGATCAAATTCAAATAAAGTAGTACAGTAGTACACATTATGACATAGTTTGACTCAGTCCTACATAGTTACACAGGTCAAGACAATAATTGACCATTAAGGATAAAAGTTCGGTCTCGATACGTCGGTCACGGTCAAAAAATGGTCAAAAAAATGTGAGTGCTGTGTTACGTTTCTTATATGTGCTGTGTGTATATAAATAGATTTTCCATTTTCAAGATTTATACACCCCTTTAAAATGTGATAATTTACTAAATCACCGGAATGCTACATTAAGGGTTAACATGATGGCAACGATAATGACACAGGCCCAAATTTCAGTGCAGGCCTAAACTATAGTAAATTTAAAGCGGCATCCATATTGCTTAATTTATAAATTCTGACTTAACTGGACCAAAACTTGTTCTTTCTAACTTCACATAATTTACAAAAAAAGAGCAATAACCTTTGGACAGCATTTTATCACATTTCGTCTGTGACAAATTTATGACCCATTGTTAACTAGATCTGCACCCATTGTTAACTAAATCTAACCCATTGTTATTTCATCTGTGCCATAAAACATTTGATGTTGTACTATTGAGCTATTTGTGTTGAATGGTATGAATTCAGTATTCTCTGAAAACAACTCCTTGCCTGGACTGATTATGACAGACGGCCATGCTCTCCACAGAGCCACAAAATTGGACATTTTGTTTAGAGTTATCCTTTATCCAGGTTTCACACACAATCGATAAAAATCAATTCATATCTAATATAGCTATCATTCACACACAGCAGTTAGCTAAACTGGTGGATACTTGGAATGAAAACAGGAAATTAATACAAATTACGCTCCAGTGGAGAGCCTACGTTTGGACGCTTCCTGTAAAACCTTTTCTTTTTTTTTTTCTTTCTTTCTCCTTCTTCCTTTTCAGTTTAACAATAAGTTTGGATTCATAACTCATAGTGCGTTGAGCATCCCCGAAACTACATGTCATACTCCCTTCACAGGAAATCGAAAAAAGTAGAGCAATGTTGATACAGGAAATTAGCACGCCTAGTATTAGTTATTTTGATGAGGCTGTACCGTAGGGGTATATCGGTTAAAGAGAGTGGCTTTCACTGTGAGTATTACACACAGTCACGTACTGTAAGATGGGTTTCCACCTTTGCCCGATTTAACGGCCTATTTCCAGCGGTTACAGTTGATCGCTAAATGATAATATTTTCTCTAGGTCAAAACCGCATCCACATAGCATGTCGTTTGACGAAGATACAGTACCAAGCTTTTTCTTTTTTTTTAATTTTTAGGATATTTTTGTGAATCATTGCATCTGGCAACATGCAGCATGGGTGAATGAATTGATCCCAGCAAACCTTTTTTTTTTTGAAAATTTTTTAAATTATTTTTTCTTTATAATATATGTGTGTGTGTGTGTGTATGTATATAGATATATATTCAGCTCTCTGAATACAGGGGGAAAGTAATTCTATCAAAACAAAAGTTGATTTAAAAAAAAAAAAAAAAAATACACAAATCCTTCATACTGTATGCTATAGCATAATCATATGAATGTAATGTTTATATATGGCACACTCTCCATTTCAGGCTATTTCCTCCTTGGATAAATACACATGAACAATAGAAATTTTTCGAGGACATGGTGATTCTTTTGAAATGCTCTCTGAGGACTTGGAACTCCTTTGTTCAAGTCTTCGGTCAGAATACACAACATGTGCACACAGGTGTGCTTTACATTCAGACCGAGGACCCCATTGTTTTTTTCATTGTTCAAATCCACGTACCCTAACATTGATAATACCCTGTAACAATAGAGTTCTTTCGAGGATGTGTTGATTCTTTAGAAATCACATCCGACGACCTGGAATTCTTTTGTTCAAGTCCTCAGTCAGAATACAAACAAGTGCACACACAACGCACTCACACACATCTCAATAACAGCACAGTCAAAGATGTCCTCCATGACTCATCACCTCCAACTGGATCATAACATTATTTGTAGGCTCTCATTTCCTGGTCAATTTTCTCTGTTTTTCAAAAGGAGTACACAACTAAAGAACATGTGGGGCTTTTTTTTAATCTCATACAGTACATATACTTATGTCAATTCTTGTCAATTCACACCTAAGAAACAGAAGACAAACATTGGATGTGGAACAGAGGAAAAGCTGCTGTAAGTTTTCCTTGTTTAAAAGAACAACTTCAAAGGTGATGAAACATGAACAGACTTATGTTCGAAGTAAACTGACAAGTTTCAAAGCTGGTGATCAATGATGCTATTATAAGGAAGAATTCCACCTCGTGATCCTTCAACACGTGCAACATTTGATCACAAGTATAGCTACAGTACACAGATCGACAATAACGCAGTCATAACCAGATACATGTGTTTATTTATACCAGTTTGTAAGGATATAGGCAGAGCTCTGGGAAAGTGCAAACTTTTTAACCTTCTACGTAATGAAACGGTTTTATCGAAACTGCTCGCTCGCTAAGATTAAAACCAGTTTTTAATCTTCCGAACCTCTTGTAGAAATCAAATTCTCCTCTTGCTCTTAAAATATGCTAATTATGGTCACTCATCTGCCAAATTATCAAGAATTTTACAGCAACTGTAAATTCCAAGGAAGGAAACATTTCCAAACAAGTAGCTCTGGAAAGTTTTAGCCCTATTTACAGTGTATGTGTACAGCGTATGTGTACAGCGTATGAGTACAGGGTATGAGTACAGGGTATGAGTACAGCGTACGGGTACACTGTATGAGTACAGCGTATGAGTACAGCGTATGAGTACAGCGTATGAGTACAGCGTATGAGTACAGCGTATGAGTACAGCGTATGAGTACAGCGTATGAG
>KN887423.1:10599-29756 GCA_000934455.1 Apostichopus parvimensis | reverse complement strand
ACAGCGTATGAGCACAGCGTATGAGCACAGCGTATGAGCACAGCGTATGAGCACAGCGTATGAGTACAGCGTATGAGCACAGCGTATGAGCACAGCGTATGAGTACAGCGTATGAGTACAGCGTATGAGTACAGCGTATGAGTACAGCGTATGAGTACAGCGTATGAGTACAGCGTATGAGTACACTGTATGAGTACAGCGTATGAGTACAGCGTATGAGTACAGCGTATGAGTACAGCGTATGAGTACAGCGTATGAGTACAGCATATGAGTACAGCGTATGAGTACAGAATATGAGTACAGCGTATGAGTACAGCGTATGAGTACAGAATATGAGTACAGAATATGAGTACAGCGTATGAGTACAGCGTATGAGTACAGCATATGAGTACAGCATATGAGTACAGCGTATGAGTTCTACAGAGTGTGAGTACTACAGCGTACGAGTACACTTTATGAGTACAGCGTATAAGTACACTGTTTGAGTACAGCGTATGAGTATATACAGCGTATGAGTACGTAAGTAGAGTTCTCTAATTGTGATCAGAATAGAATACAAGTACTTTGCCGGGTAATTAGCTCTGAGAACACAGTCTTACAAACAAGTACCCAGTATTTACAGTATATATACTAGATTTCCATATGTTTATAAAATTTATAAACATGATGCGAGCAAAGTGGGTTTGATTACAAGCAACCACAGTAGAATATTCTGTATATATACAGTGTACGCAGAATATTTGGTATTTCCTTGTTCAAATTGATGATATTAAGTTACACTATTTATGTACAGTATATACTGTACAACATAATGTTATCACTTTTCTGATGATTTCCTGCGGTATTCGGTATTCCTGACTTCCAATCTTATCAGATTCTGGAACCTTTACTTCAGCAATAACAACTTGCATCTAGGGGAAGGACAGGAAGGGGTTGACTGTTTTTGTTTTTCAAACTGCTGGGATTATGTTCCAATCCTAATACTGTAAAACGATTCATAGGTCTAAGTAATAAAATGTAATAAATACCAAACTTATAATGCAACCTATGCACAGATCTAAGACAGTCATAGGACTCCTCTCATATACCCAGTTTTAGGACTACATTACTATTAATTAAATGATTAAAAAGTCCTTAAAGTCTGTAAACTCTTTTTTTTGTTTTTCACACTTTGTGTGATTATGTTCCAATCCTAATACTGTAAAGCAATTCATAGGTCGTAAGTAATAAAATTTGTAATAAATACCAAACTTATAATGCAACCTATACACAGAACTTTCTAAGCGAGTCATAAGACTCCTCTCAAATACCCAGTTTTAGGACTACATTAATATTAATTAAATGATTAACAAGTCCTAACTGTCAACTTGTATTTTGTTTTTCACACTGCCTGGGATTATGTTCCAATCATTATCCTGAAAGGCGATCATAGGTCGTAAGTAATAAAATGTAATATATATACCAAACCTATTATTGCAACCCATGCACAGATCTAAGAGTCATAGGACTCCTCTCATATACTCAGGTTAGGACTACTCTTCATTAGTATAAATTAAATCATTAAATGAAATAATTCAATGATTGACAAGTTGTAACTGTAAACTTTTTTTTTTTTCACACCGCCTGGGATTATGTTCAATCTCAATACTGTAAGGCAGTCCATGGGTTTTGTACAGTTACTGTATATACTGTTATAATTGTGAAATATATGCTTTAAATACTAATAATATAACCTATATGCACAAATCAAAGCAGAATGTCCACCATCTCTGATATAGACGTTTTTTTTAGGATTACGTCGATACCGAATTCATCGACTACAAATGAGCATCGATTTTCCACATGGGAGATCCTTTCCACAAAGACATCACCTTCGACTAGAAATTACAGTACTACACTGTGTATGCTTTCAATTTCCTGTCGATTTTCCCTGCATTTTCCTGCTTTTTGGAAAGGAATACAGAATAACAGAAGTTTTTTTTTATTTCAAAATTTTATTTTATTTCAATTTTATTTCAAAATTTTATTATTTTAGTTTTTTTTTTTATTTCAAAATCTTAGCAAAGAGAAACCTCTCAGGGCTTGACAATTCAGACAGCTCTAAAAAACAGAATTAAGACAAACACTGGAAGGGGATGGGTGGGGGGGGGGGGATAGAGGAAAGCTGAGAGGTCTCATTTTTTACAAGAACACCTTCTAAAGGGCAGTGATGAAACATGGAAGTAATGTTTAATAGTACCGTGAAGGAAACGACCAGTTTGGAAAACTGGCGATCAATGCTGCTGGGAAGATTCTCGCATGAGTACAGTCTGGTCCTACAACGAGTGCGACATTTGTTCCGAATGTACAGTGGACTAGTCAACAGGGGGAAGGCAGTGACAATCAAGTGATTTATATATAGACTTGAGGCAGATGGGGCAAAGTGCAGATTTTATTACTTTCTAATGAAACAGTTTCATCCATATTACAACTGCAATTAGATCAATACCAGCCGGAATCTTGAGAAAACCTCTCGCAAACTAAAATTCTCCTTTTGCTAGAACATCTAGAAAAATGCTAGAAAATCTGATACTGGTCACCCATGTACAAGTTTCATATCAATTATTTAACTGTAATAAACTGCAACATTTTAATTTACTTATAAATAAATATTTAAAATATCAACCAATTGCATACTACTTAAGGAATAATGCCTCTCCTATTCCCAGTTTTAGGTTTACTGTACCAAGTAATTATCAGAGACTCAGAAACTCTAATTCAGCGATAACAAAATTGATGAGCATCAAGGGGCAGAACAGGATCCAGTTCTTCACAGAAATATTTTGCAACTTGGTAAAATTGCTATTAATAATAAGTAATAATAGACTATACTGATGCTCTGTGTACAAATTAAATAATTTCTTTCTTCCGAAGCAAAACTAAATGGCAAAACGAGATAACACACCTCCCGCAAACCTTTGTGCTGCCTGCATGACAGTTTTGTCATGTATCAAAAGTGTCCCCTCAAGACAATTCACTTGGAAAAAGCTGTACATATGTAAGGTACAATAGAAATATCACATACATACAGTATAACAGTAAAATTCTTGAAATTTGCCTGCAGTTTTTCACAGAACAGATTCTTGTTTTGGAACTTAGGGAGAGTTACTCGAAACTATAAAATTCTTTGAATCATCAACAACAATAACAACCCTGATGTCAATCTGCCACAAGGGTTTTGATCTTTGAATTTACCAACCACCTCAAATATGTCAAAAAAATGGTAAAAGTCGTCGGCAATTCGCTTTGTGTTCAAATTGGAAAAATTCCTTTTGCAAAGGATTCTGCTTCTAGGTACTGAAAAAATGATTTAATTAAAGGGCGGCAGGGCATCTGAATTGTGAAATGTCCACTATGCCATAGGCTGCCCTTCTGCATTGTAGAAACGGAAAAAGAGGGCTTAATGGACTAGACCAGAGGTGGGCAACCTTTTTGAATGAATTGGCCAGATATAAGGGGTGAAAAATTGACTGGGCCGCACCTAACCAACACCCTGCTGTTGATTTCAAACCTTTGATTCTGAGGACTTTCAAGCAATAGGTGTGTGTACTTAATCTGTATTCACAAAAACATAATGTCAATACTTTACATTTGATAATTAATGGGGATAATAGGCCTACCTGACAGCATCATTTGTGCCGATAAATTCTAAGCAGCTAGTTCGTTTTTTGTGATGATGTAAAATAGAATTGATTTTTTTCTTTTTCTTGAGACATCTCACGGGCCGCAAAATAATCACTGGCGGGCCACATGTAGCCCGCGGGCCGTAGGTTGCCCACCCCTGGACTAGACCAATACAGTATATGTTTAACCATGATGACGATGTACAGTACTATAATGTACAGGGGAATGTGTTGCAGGGTTTACTAAATATCCCTACAGCTCTGCACAGTAGCACAGACTGTGTACTTTACATTGTGACCAATAATGAATGCACATACAATACCGAAACCAGTGCAGCTAGTTTTTCCTTCATGGGCTTAACTCTGGATACAAGTTTATTTCCATGCTATGGGTCAAGAGATCTACAGTATTTGCACAGTAAGCACACATGATATTACATACAGCATTTAGTTATAACATTTGCCTTTGAGTAGATACTACTGTATGTACAATGTAAGAAGGCCACAGACACCAGAACTGTCACTAGGATCACTATACTAGACTTATAGAAGCACTAGCATTGGTACTCTCACCACTGTAATAATTCCTACACTATAGCACCATAACATCGGTGCTGTTGCCACTGTCACTATACAAGCCCTACCATCAGTGTTGTCACCATGGTCACTATGCTATACTAGCACTATACCGTCAGTGCTGTCACCATTGTCAAGTCATACTAGCACTATCACTGGTGCTGTCACCACTGTCACTATACTATACTAGCACTATATACCTTCAGTGCTGTCAGTATATACTAGCACTACCGTCAGTGCTGTCACCATGGTAACTATCAGATACTAGCATTAACACTAGCATACTATACTAGCAATATATACCTTCAGTGCTGTTAACATACTAGCACTACCATCAGTGCTATCACCGTACTTTTGTTTTGCTACAATGGGTGTTGTCCCACTGTCACAATACCACTGTATACTGGCAATACCATACACACTTTCACCACTGTCACGTTACTATCAATCCAACCTTGCTGTTACCACACCATTGTATTGCTACAATGGGTGTTGTCCCATTCTCACAGTACCACTGTATAGTGGCAATAAAGTCAGCATATATACTATCACCACTGTCACGTTACTATCAATCCAAACTTGCTGTTACCACACCATTGTCTTGCTACAATTTGTGCTGTAACGACTGTTACTATATACTGTACTTTTACTGCCGTCATCTGCACTGTTATTTTAATATACTATCACACTACACTCAATGCTGTCACACAGGTCTATCACTATACTATCACTAACGTCAGTGATGTCCCAAGTCTCACTACCATCACTTTACTGTTACTATATACTGTACTTTCACTGCTGTCACCTGCACTGTTATTTTAATATACTATCACACTACACTAAATGCTGTCACCTGTCACTATACTATCACTAATGTCAGTGATGTCCCAAGTCTCACTATACCATCACTTCCCTGTCACTATATATACTGACTTATTTCAATGCTGCTGTCTCCACCCTCACTTACCACTACCAGCACAAGTCATTCGCATCACTATACCATGATTCCACCTCAGATTGCATTGTAAAGGAAACTATACTGACATATATTAATTACTATTTCTAGATATAGGCTTGGGGGCCACAAGAACCCTTGTACTGTACGTACCAAATTCTAAACTAAAATTCTCATAAATTTTCTATGATCTGAACTCGCACCAACTTTGAATACAGTTTGCTGTCAACAAACAGGGTACCTGCTGCTGTTGATACAGCATCTCGCTACCACAAACATTATATGATAAAGAGGCCCAGTAAACTTAAATCACAAAGTAAAGTAAAATTTAAAGCTCTATATTCATGAACAATATAGAATTACTGCTTGTCAAAATCTAATCAAGACAAATTAAAAGTTGAATAGCTAAGTTTTTTTTTTTTTTTGTGAGGCTGTATACAGAGAGGTGTGAGCAAGGCAAACATTGCACTCACACACAAGTAAAGTGGTTGTTCACCGCCTATGATTAAAACAAAATTAAAAGATTCTGTTAATTAAATTAATGTTCGTTACAAGTGGACAATACATACTACAGTCTGAACAAAGAGTTTTGGCTATAGATCCTATTGTACAATACTTTCAGTGCAGATGATTAACCATTGTTTATTTACACAACTACTTATTAACCTAGCTTTATGAAAAACAAATGAGCGCTATCATTCCATACAAAAAATGCTAGTAAATCATTTGAAAATCTGAGCGGTACAGCACGCAGGTAAACAATCCAAGTTTTTATTTTTCTTTTTTTCTTTTCCAATCTGAACACTTGTTTACAAGAAACAAAAATTTCACAAAGTTTACCAAATTTACAAGCTCAAGGTTTAGGGTACACTTTTCATCCTGTTTGTTTGCAGTCCATCACGCTCGAAGGGTTTTTGGAACTAGTTTTTTAAACCCTTTCAGAGGGTGTTGATCGGTACAATATTGTAAACAAACTCGCTGTAGTGCTGAGATGTCGTTCCTCACATAGATGCATTCAAACATATCGGTTTTGTTTGCTTTTCGCACGACGCACAGTGTCAAAAAACAGACTTACAGACACACAAAAACATAGGTCTACCTTCAAAAGCATGGGTGCCTCTATCACACATCCGATACAGACACGACGTTACCAAAGACCTCGCTCAGATGTGACAATCTCTAAGCTTAGATGTAATTTACTCACATATTTGGGTTTCGTTGCGGTTTTCGTCTCGGTGGGAGTTGGTGTATCTGGCTCCATGGTAGGCTCCATAAAGCCTATACTCTTGATCTAATAGCTTTATATATATCAAACTGTTACTAATCTATTAAGCTAGTCGAGCATGTGCATATCTGTAGTATATACACCAAGCCTGCACTGTCTGTCTGTCTGCTACTGCTGCTGTGACTCTAATGAAATCCAGGAAGCAGTTTACTACACACAAGCCAGGCACAAGGACTGACTGATTAGATTCTGGTGTTAGTGTTGCACACACACAGTCAGGGCGGGTTGGAGAGAATCAGACTGTGCTGGGAAACACACAGTACAGGGGCTTATAATAGAACCCCTAATGGAAAGCTTGGAATGCAGACTCTCGAATCCTGAGCATGCAGGCTGCGAGGGGCTCTAGCAATTATACTAGCAAAAGTGCAGTCACAGAATTACAAAGACTACAACAGCCAATGACAGCTTTGTATTCAGGTTGATATTAGGTTACAGTTATAAATATTGATAAAAACTTGGATGTGGATAATGGACTTGTATACAAGAAAGATGGAGCGTTAGCCTGAGCCAGGTGTATTGTGGTCAGTGGGCAGGTGGATGAGTTTATTAATTACAGGCTAGCTGGCCAAGGAGGAGGAAAAGTGCTGCTGCTAATTTGATGGAAGAGAAATGTATTCTCTTTTTAATGATGAGAAACGCTGTGTTTTATCGGGCAGGATTATTCAAACTGGTTTTTGTTGGTTGAAGACTTCATCCCCAAAGTCATCTGCTCTTTCCACTTGACCACTCACAAGCTTTCACTGAAACTCCTTTGTTTTTAGTTCTCTTATTTCTCCTACTTCTTTGCAATTAACAAAAAGTTATGGACCTTTTATTTTGTCTTCTTTTTTTGGATTTTTTTTTTAGCTTTTCTACTTTTTTTTAGTTTTTTTCTTGATTTGTTTCTGTTTTAAGTTTTTTTTTTTTTGTCTTTTTAAAAAGGTTAACTATTTTGGTTTTTAATGGTTGCATTTAACAAAAGGTTATGGACCTTTTATTTAAATTTATTTTTTTGGAACAAATTTTAGCTTTTCTACTTTTTTTAACTTCTTCTTTATTCATTTTTTTTTTAAAGTTATTTTTTTTTTAGTCTTTTCAAAAAGGTTAACTATTTTGGATTTTTTATGGTTAAGGTTTAACATGACTTTTCACCCAAAAACAATGGCAATTTGCACATAATTGTAACAACTAGTGCGTGTTATAATAATGGTCAGGTGTTGTCACTGCATCAGAAAGAGAATGAGGTGTACAACGATACGAAAAAAAACAATTTGCATATATATTCTAATCTCCAACAGAAAGAAGAAAAGATTTGAATATTTCCAATTTCGGCCAATGGCAAGTCACTTGAAATGACAGCACGAACAGTGAGTCGGACTGCAGCTTTCAGGCACCAATATTTTTGGAGGTGAAACTTATTTTTCTACGAATCATTTCCCAAAAATTCCCTCCCACATCTCCTTTCCCCCATCCCCTTTCCCCCCACCCCTCTGTCGTTCAACTCAACCCCTCCATATTTTAAATCCAAAGCATTCAGTCACAGCCTTTTGACACCAAAATGTAGGTGTTGCAGGTAAAGTAAGGAGGCTTTTCAATAGTTTTCTAAACTAGTAATTCCCAATCATGCAGTTGATTGAATGAGTTCACTTAACTTTTTGTAGCATGGCTCTTATAAGACACCATATATATGAGTACTCAAAAGTGGTGGCGCTATTTAACTTTCTGTTTTTGAAATCTGATGCTCAGGGAAAGCTTGCAAAGACAGTATCTTCCTCATAAATTGTAAAAGATGTGTCACATTTGGCACACATCAGTTATAATATCTACTGGGATGGAGTCATATTAGTAGAAAAATTGACATGATATTTTCACGGAAAATATGCTGCTTTACAAACAATTTTAAATAACCAGAGATAGAAATGTTCCCTAATAGGACACATGATCCAGTAAAATCTAGTAAAATCTGCTATTTGCTGTGCTATAAATTTACAGTACATTAAAAAAGTAAAATAAAAGGAACAGTGAATGTTCAAAAATTCCTGCCACTCATCAACACACTCTTCCCTCACTCTATGGTCCAGTCCAGTCCAGTCTAGTCCATTCCAGTCCAGTCTAGTCCATTACATTTCATTTAGTTTAGTCCAAGTCAGTCCAGTTTAACTCTCCCCAACATCCAGAAACAATTTAAAAATTCACATCTCAGAGAGACACTTTTGAAATCTTTCTTAAAAGTTTAATGACACTAAAGTTTGAGGTCATTCTGACGATAAGAAGAAGGGTTTGCAATAACTCAGAACGAAACAGGAGAGAAGGAAGCTTGGTGGGAATCAAGAAACAAAACTTAATCGCAACATCTGGACCCATTCAAACAGTGAATCCGTACTAACTCATTATTAATAGCAGTTAGTAGTTACGGTTCCACAGAAATATGAGCAGAGAAACATTGGGAAAAGTCATTTAAGATTCCCCACTTCCGACACCGCAAACTGGACCAAACATGGCAGCTCCCTCTCTATGGATGTTCCATTACAGAATACTGTAAGTTGACCACATGTGGCCCGCCCGCAATATTCTGCGGTCCGGAGGTTTTCATATTCTTTCCTTCAGGAGGCCCACAGAAACCCCAGTCTGCGAGCAAACGTTTTTTTTTAATAACCAACCATGAATTCACCGAATGACCAAGAAGAAACATGTGAAAGTTTATCTGGTGAGTGTATGTATGGGTGTGCCTGCTTGAGACATATTTTAATAAAACGAAACAAATGGACAATTTATGCTCATTGAGAACTAACGTCTGATTCTAGTCCTGGCATACAATGTAATATTTTGTCACGGGTGTTGCAATTATCCTTGAAATGTTTCAGCCCAGGATATAAATTCCCTTAAATCGATTTCGTGCCCACTCCAAGCTTTATACAACTTCCCATACATACATCGCAAACAGTCATAGAGTTTTCTGAAATTTTCAGAGAGTTTTTTAATGACCGGAGTTATGACTGGAGCCTCTCTTGCGAATAAATCAACCACGATGTCTACACTTGAAATCTCCCATGATATGTTTTAAAGCAGCATTTTGCATCCTTTTCTATGGTTATTCTCAACCTCACTGATTCCATGATGCCATAACGACATACATAACTAGCTATCTATTTAAATCTTACTTCAAATGGTGGCATAAAAGTCGAAAATTTACAACTTTCAACTTTGTTTTTCTCGAAGATTTTTTCCGTTGGGATCCAAATAAACCTCGCCCATAATATGAATATTTAAGCTACGAACGTCATTGACCAAATATGTAATTCAACACAATGCTTGATTTGTGTAGATTGTCTATGGCAGTTGTACCAGGGAGCTGTTAGAGTACCAGCTCACTGGTTGTACCAAGTTACCAACTCGACGTTTTGAATCTATTTTTAGCAATGGCTCATAACTAAACCTGTATCTCTGATTGGTTTTATTCAAACTAGTGGGTTGGAGGAACTGTATACGATTAATGTTAAATGTATTATTTGTCGGAGGACACTTTTCTCATTATCTGCAAATGTCCTTAATTACTCGCCAATTAACGATGTTGGCAGGGAAAAATTTGGCTAATATCTTAGTTTGCTGTTTTGTGATTGATATGTAAAAAACTCGATGGACTTGTCAAAAAGTGGAAAACGGCGACAAAATGCAAAATGCTGTTTTAACCTGAGATAATTTTCTCCTTCGATCAAGCGGGAAATATGAATCCTCTCCGGTTCCGACGAGAGTTAAAAATTACCGAGACAAATGACCCCGATAAGATTTAAAAGAAACCTACCTGATTGCCAAAACGTGATTTCTTGGCCGGATCACCCTTCTTGATGGTGAAGTTTTTCTTGGGCGGACTGTCTGTGCTATCTTCCGATTTCTTTTGAAAGAGGGCAAACTTGGACATGTCCAACCGATTGGTGCTACCGCCCCCACTCTTTTGAGTTTCGCCATCGCCACTCTTTTGATATTTGGATAGTTTTGAGTTCTCCAACTTTTGGTTGCTTCGTCGGGTCTCCGGTTGGAAAGGTTCATTCTCTGTAGATTAAAAAGTGCGTAAGTTTATAAATAAAACTGGAACAAACAGTTAACGTCTCCGTATATTCAAACAATTCTTACGTTGTTCGTCTGTCTGTTTGTCTTTCCTTATTCGGTTGGTTGTTTGCTTCAAATATATACATAATATATGTAAAAATTTCCAACATTTCAGATACGTAATTTAAGCGGTTTCTCTGTAAACCGTGATTTCCTTTTGAAGTGAGGTTCTAAAAAACACCGCGGTGAATTATACGGCGACGAAAATGTCAAAATGACAGATAGTGAATTTTGACTGCGAATATTCAAAGACTGAATAATGAACTTATGAATAACACAGACAGACAGGATGACCTTTTGACAATGTTTTTGAGCGTGATTTTCTTCTAATGCAACTGTCGCAAGCACCCAGACGCTAAAAGACTGAATGTAAGTTTAGAATTACATCATACCTGTTCTGTAGGTGGCTTGCTGCATTACATGTTAATTCATCAATTACACCAAAAGCAAAAATTCAACAAAATTTGAGGTGAAAAGCAGGTTTAATATGGTACTGACACCTTGATTGCCACTTAAAAGATGATATATATATTTGCACTATGGATTATCACATTTGGTGTATTTCTACTGCATACATGTGATCTACTCTTCTACACTTTTTGTCCCAAATAAAAAGTTTCTACTCTGACCATTCCCACTGTTAAGTACAGTAGTACCACAGAATGAATCCATGATCTAAAATCAGTCTTACATGTAAACTATGGTCAGCAACACTTCACAGCAAACATAAAAGTCCACCCAGCCCTACCTCCAATCCCCTCCCCCACCCAACCCCGCTTCAAACCCTTGTCATCATCTAACACACAATAGGAGGACATAAAATAAGTCCTCTCAAGTAAACAAAAGCAAAAGTGTGTATAATTCGGTATTGTTTTTCATGCACACATGAATAATACGATCAAATCGTGCAACGGTCAAGACTGCTTAGTGCTCGAGCAACATTTGTACAAAATTACAACATCGAAAGGGAAGGTGACACAAATGAAAAAGTTTGTTAGAGTCTACAATATATATCGAAAATAAAACAAATAAGTAAATAAAAAAATATTCTCTACAGAAGATAAAATGACTCTTACTGTATATGAGAGGACATGCGTGATCTTTTTTATTTCTTTGTAATTTAAAGCTTATAATGTTTAACCAATTACTAATACTCTATCAAATATACATATAATGTATATATGTATCCCATTTGGCAGATTACATACAATTAAATACCTACAAATATTTATAAACTTATGACAGTGAACGTTCCAAAAAGATTTCCTTTAGAGAAGACCTATTTTCATCTTTTTTCCTCCCCCCCCTTGTTTCTTGACCTTTTTTTGCTTTTACTGTTTTTTTTCCGTTTTTGGGGGGGTTTTAAAGCCAAATACTGTAACTACCTAACTTTCTGGCCAGGGATGGTAGTTTACAATCGTTTAGCGTTTTCGACACAAAAACAAAAACAAAATATTCAGACAAAACAAACAAAAAGTTCGTCAGATTTTGGAAACAAACAAAAAGTTGATATTAATTTTGAAGTACTTGTCTGTCTGCAAACTACACCAAATCAACATCCTGTTTCTGTATCGAAACAAATCGTTTGTGACAGGAGAGATGCTCAATTACGATTGCTTTTCAAATTTACACAGAAAAAACACACTATTTGCATACAGTATGCAAACACCAGCAAAGCCCAATCTAGTGCACACACGATAGCACAGAACACAATCACAAGTTTTTAGCTCAATTTCAGTCTGTTGAGGCCACCTACTTCCCCCCCCCCTTCCCCCCGGTACCAAACACTTGTACATATAAGTGTATATACAGACTACGTTGTCCACTGACTGACCACTCCAAAAGGATTGCCAGTTTCTCAATTTGGGTAAAATGTACGCATCACAGCTAGTAAAGACCTGTCTTTGAAACCCTTACTGTGATTTCAAAATGCATATTTGTCCCAATCCACCACACCCCTACCCTCCCCCCTTTGACTCAGTCTCCCACCCCACACCAACCCTAGCCTCAAACCCTCCATCCATTTCTCCACCATATTACAATTTAAAAGAGGACAACAATTTTGACCACTGTCAATTCAATAACACGATTTACCGATTTGTTTCGGTTAAAAATTTCCTTGTCAACGTCCAGATTGACAATAATTGTACGGTACTCAGACCGGATCATGGCCAGTCTTCTCAAAACATGTGTCATCATCAAATACTCCTGTTACAATTGTCCTACCAGAAATGGGATTCACCAAACCCACTGACACTCCCCCACCCCCCCCACCATTCCCCATCCCCAGCCTCCCTCCTTCCAATACCCAGCCAAAGCCCTGGCTGTTTCTCCACTATATTTATAGTGAACCATAAATCTGTTTATTACATACTGTAACAAGATTACCTTTTAATCTTTTGCTCGATTACAAACCTTTGTCATTATCTTCCTTGACCACAATTTTACTGGACTGGAACATGGCCAGTCTACTCTGAAAGGACGACGACATCTTCAAGACGTTCTCGTAAATCTAATGTCAAATGTCAAATTTTCTGAGATCTTATTCCCCTACGTATTGCTAACAACACTGTGTGAAAAATGTCTCGCAAAAAGTTCCGGACCTCACCAAATATTTTCTCTTCTCGGTAATTTTGTTACGTGTAACTTATAGTTCTAACTAGTTTCTTCTAAAACAGCCTGCATCTGAGCAATCTATATTTCTCTGTCAAAAGAAGGGAAAATTTCTGGGAGGATTACAATTTTGCTTTGATAATTAGTGAAAATCAGTTTGAAAGAAAACAAAAAGCCCCAGGGAAACTTAAGACCGTGACAAAAGTTCAACGAGCAAACTATTGCATACAGTATGTACTGCACATATCGTACAACGACCTGAAAAGTTGGAAACAGAAGTTAAAATTAACAGGTTCTAAATCTGACCGCAGAATACTTCATTCATTAAATAGGAAAATCCATCATCCTTCCAACGAATATTAGAGGGTGTGAAAACCCGCGCCCAAACAAACGTCTCATGCCGGTAATCTGACCTAGTTTTCGAATGAGGTGTAACAGAAGTGTTAGACACCACCATCGATCCCAGAAAATACACACACAGCTTGCTACCGTCGGTAATTAGACACTAGTGTACAGTCAGTACATACAGCTGCGGTCAATACCCACAGCACAGTGTACAAACGATACAGCGATGGACATCTCAGGTCCAGCTAAAGATAACAAGGTATCACGTTTCATTACTGTCTGCATTTTGTAGCAACAAGCAGAAAACTTCACTTGCAAGCAACTGAAAGTTATTCTTTTTCAGAGCGCGGCACTAGGTTTGGGGCGAGTCTTCAATGCCTTTAAATGACAAAACCAGGTTATGGGAATTCCACACAGGAACAACTGAATACTTGGACAAAAAGCTCAGCTCGAGCAAAGAGACGTCAACCGATGGGATCTGAAGAAAGATGTACGAAAAACATTGACTTTCTCACAAAGAAAAGAAATCTGCCAAAACGACCAAGATCGTTACCTCAATGCAGGGGATGAGCCTGAGGTAACAATGAAATCACAGAACTTTCTAAAATTGCGGTATAGGCTCCAGTTTGTGTATGCTACAGTGTGTTAGGATAATAGTTTTTGTCCCCGAGGTAGAAAAGAAATCACAGCTCATGCCTGTCAATGAGACCGATGAAAAGGAAGATACTTCTTGAACCTGAACCGCACCAGTAATCTTATTTTATTTTACATTCCGAGAATATACAAACAACATATCTTACGGTGTAAACATGTCCAACAGACCAGCACTATTTGCGATGTGTACTCTCGTACACCAGTCGGCTAATTAGATGGACGAGCCAGTCGTGTTAACTGTACAGTTTTGGTATTCAATCTCAAGGATGCTATAATTGCAACTCTGAAACAATGAGAATCAGTTTAGAGAGCTACTCTAGCCATGACTTGTTTTCTTAAGTGAAATAATTATTTAATTAGTTAATTAGGTTTAAAACAATCGCTGCATGGGACGTGTCCTTGACATATAAGTACATTAGTATATAAACGATGTTCCCCGAAGAACCAAGATTGATATTAAATCAAAGGGAAAATGGCAAATTAAGATTTATTGATTCATATTAACTTATTAAGTACTATATATTTCAGCCCCAATAATATAGTATCTGACATTTTGGTTAAAATATCAAAAAGTCGTCCATTTCAAGTTATTTGGCGGACTCATTCCTGGATTGGAAAGCTACAATTCTGCTAATTATACTGTAGATATATTTCTGTTCTTTTTCTTTGAAAAAAATGCAGAAATCATTTTAATACTAAAATTACTTTAGTATGCTATCTATAGTACCCAAAGTATTTTGTTAACAATTTTCTTAATTCCAGCCTAAAAATCCGGAGAACCTTCAAAACAACTTTTTGGTATAGTTTCTTTGTATACTGTACCTTCAATAAGTTATCATGTAACTAATCGCAAAAATCCAATTAAAAGGATGAAATATAAGCAGCCTGTTGCTTGCTTGCTTGCAAACTGTTTTTGTTAATCATTCAGTAGGATGATCTAGTTACCACTTTTAAAATTTCTAGCATTTTTTTTTGGGGGGGAGGGAGACATTTAGGATTACAGTACTTTCTAAAAGCTTATAATTTAGTATAATACCGCAACGACAGATGTACAGTAATGTAACATGATACTACAAACCAATGAACAGGAAAGGCTTCATTCCATCAAATTCATGGAGATCTGGAGTACATTAAATACCATCTGGTCCAACCTTCAACAAAACAATCCAAACAATCCAAAAATGCAAAAGATTCAGATTCAGACGTAATCCCGTATGTCATGGATCAGATTAACTAGACCGCTTTGCTTGCGTGCCTTGAAACAAATGCATTCAGTAATTCGCTGACCTATTGTTGGTTTTGTTTGTGGTGTTGTGGAGTTTTCTTTGTTTATTATGGTATATATTTTAAAGAAAAAGGTACTCTAAGGTGTATGTAGTTTAAGGTGTATGTATGTATTTTTAAGTTTTTTTTTTTTTTTTCCCCCAACTGTTCACTGCATTCCCTAGGGAGACAAAATTATGGTAACAAACTTTTTGGGGGTTTCTTGCCTAGACAGTATGGATATATATATCCTTGTCAACCAATTTTGAAAGATGATTTTCAGATGGATATATTCGGCTATTCATTATCTGAAATTAAACCTTACTGCTGTTGGGTGTTACAATAACCACACACAATATACTATACATATTGATGTGTTAATTATAACTACTTTCTATAACACAAGCAACAACCCTAAGGATAAGATGTATTTTATAATCATTGGTATTCATTTATTCATGTATTCATTTATTCATTTATTCAGTATCTGAATGTATCATTTATTCAAACCTAAGATTGTTTATAATCTTCGGGGAGGTCAACGGGCCAATTTGGCTCATGACTATTGATTGTCAGTATCTGTATCATATTCATCATATCTGGACCAATCATGTGAATAAATTAAGGTCTCACAATTACTTTACCTTACTATACATGTGAATGTAATTCCAACAACTTATCCAGACACACACACACACACAAGACATACAGACAACCAGACACACAACCAGACACACATAATGATGAGATATTAATCCCAAACGAGTCGACCTTCACAACTTTGTAGTGCATTCGCAATTACATCGTTATCAACAATTCTGTTCTTTAATTGAGACCACATGTGGCAAGATAGTTTTAAAATTTTGAAAAATGATTTCTAATGGCTCCTTTGTTTTAGCAACTGGTTACGTCGTGTGATTTCAATTCTAGACTAATTAATCCTGCACTCTCCCCAATCGGATCATGCGTTTTGTGAGCTACATCCGAGAAACATGACCCCAATGTCTACAGCGGATCAAAATTAATTTTGTGTTTAACGCTCATCTTTCGTTAACCGATCAATTTATGCAGACTCTTTTCAGCCACTTTCTTTTTCACCTGGAAATGTTTTTGCACAGACAAAACAACGCCTTTCTATATATCAGGGATGAGCCTGGGGTAAAAAAAATCACGGAACTTTGCAAAAATTGCGGTATAGGCTCTAGTTTGCGTATGCTACAGTGTGTTAGGATAACAGTTTTTGTCCCCGAGGTAGAAAAGAAATCACAGATATTCCGCAAATTCAGGGAAAAAGCTCATGCCTGATATATAGGGAGTTTTCCAAACTAAAACGCATTGACCATTTTGTGTCCCAAGATGGGCTGGGAGCATGTCCTATTCGTCGCGGGTTGTTTCATTTGGACTATACCATTCGGTAATAGGTCGCCGTCGAGTTTAACAACAATGGTAAAAGGTTGGCATAAGGTGAGGGATTGATAATCATGTATAATTTCATTTCACTAAATTAAAACAGGTTAGGGATGCAAAGTGTGGTTCTCAAATTATTTTGACCATTTTAGATTGTTTTATTACCGTTTTAGATTGTACACAAAATACCAAACTGCTGCTATTTTCACAACGGGATTAAACAAGCATGTCACAAGATAAATTGTGACATTCGAAAACAAATCCGCAAATCGCTCCTTTAAATTGTCATGAGCTTCTGTAAAGCATTTAAACACTCGCGTGTTTACAAGGTCGTAATCTTGATGTTATCCACAATCACAGGGGAACTGCAGGAAAAGGAACTTAGACCATGGGTCCTAATCAGGAAATGATAATACAAAACAAACAGTACGCATGGGGGACAAGTAGATATATACCATGATATGATTCTAACTTACTGGCTCCATGTATTATGCTATGTAGCAGTAGTACTTAGATACTTGTACACACACACAGACACACAATACCATATATATACTAAATAGTAATACAATGTAAACTGTATGAATTAGTTACACACTTGAAACAGCTTTTGAGGTGGAATTAACCTAAAGTTCCTCATTCCCTCATAATATAAAACAAGAATGCAATGGGGGGACAAGTAGATATACCATGATATAATGCTACCTTACTGGCTCCATGTAATATGCTATGTAACAGTACACACACACACACAGACACGCAATACTACATATACTGAATAGTATACAATATAAACTATATGAATTAGTTACAGACTTGAAACTTTTGAGGTGGAATTAACCTAAAGTTCCTCATTCCCTCATAATATAAAACAAGAATGCATGGGGGACAAGTAGATAAACCATGATATAATACTATCTTACAGGCTCCATGTAATATGCTATGTAACAGTACACACACAGACACGCAATACTACATATACTGAATAGTATACAATATAAACTATATGAATCAGTTACACACTTGAAACATCTTTTGAGGTGGAATTCACCGAAAGTTCCTCATTCCCTCATAATATGAAACAAGAATACATGGGGGACAAGTAGATAAACCATGATATAATACTATCTTACAGGCTCCATGTAATATGCTATGTAGCAGTACTTACATCTATACTTGTACACACACAGACACACAATACCATATATACTGAATAGTATACAATATAAACCGTATGAATTAGTTACACACTTGAAACAGTTTTTGAGGTGGAATTCACCTTAAGTTCCTCATTCTCTCATAATATAAAACAAGAATGCATGGGGACAAGTAACTAATTCCATTAGTTTTACCACTTATTAACAATTTCCTTTAATAAAGAAACTGGCAAGTTGCTTTTTGCATGTAAATTAGATTTTTTATGTCACTTTAGTACAACAATATCCAACAGTGCTCTGCTATTTTACCAATTAAAAAGAATAAGTAATGTAGGCCTACTGCACATTCATAACACAGAAAGGACCCTGCCAAAGTTTACTAAATGCAACATGTGTCTAAAAGTTTTTTTGTTTTTATAGTAAAAGTACCCAGTATACACTAGATTTTATAATCAGGTTTCAAAGTAATTGAAGACCGATTAAGAAACAGAAGACCAAATTGTGGTTGTCAACAGCTGCTTTAGAAGAAGGAAGAATCGCTACAAAGTATGAGAAAGAATTATAAATTATTAAATAACAAAACAAAAGTTAGTTAGCTTGTCTTTGAAACAGTCTAGACTAGGTGCATGTACAATGTCTGATGGTCTTTGAAGGTGCGGGGGAAGAAGGAATATTTATATAAATTCTTTCTAGCGTAGGGAACTTGGAAGTGAAGATCATGTTTATTGCTTGTGTTAACACTTTTTGGCGGGATTAGAATGTCTTTAGGGATCAGATTGTCGTCTTTATCAATTTAATACAAGATTGTTATTGATTTTATGAAGCATTTGTAGACGTGTTTGCTTTCTTCTTGTTTTTAGCAGGGGCCGATCTAATTCCTCAAGCATACTGTATTTGTCACACTGGATTTGTAAGAGTACTGTAGTCTGCCATACAAAATCAGATATATAGAGACAGAGAATATAAAACTAATGAACCAACCTAACCAAAATCAAACCTGTAACGATCGCAAAACGGAGTCACTCATTAATCCGAATCAAAAACACTTGTCTATAAAGACCCAAAACTCATCTCAACACCTGTGACTAGTCACAAAATCCAGAAATCAAAATATGCACAAATATGATATAACATTCCAATTTAACCTTCTCCAT
>KN887422.1:45183-56063 GCA_000934455.1 Apostichopus parvimensis | reverse complement strand
TTCTGGTCACGAGTGGCTGGATTTACCCGACGGCATGATTCCTGAGACTTCATGTGCATATCTTCGAGGCAAGCAAAATTTATGTTTCTAAACAAAGACTTTCGCCATGATGGCAGGTGTTTCATAAATCAATCGTCCAATTTCTATGTTTTTAAAGATGGAAATAGTATTCTTCTTTGAATGTGACTATTAAACATAGTAAAGGTATTTCAAAAGCCAACCAGCTTCTGGCTTCAAGTGAGTGTATGGTTAAATAAATTACATAGATCTTATAGATGGTACAGTGCAGTAATGTAGAGTAATCTGTGAGATGTTCACCAACAGTGAAACAGTTCAGTTATTGATTATACAAGTTTGTTATATATATTATAATGAAAATCCACGTTTACTTCAAAAGAAAATTTTATTAGAGAAAACCAGAGAAATAAGATATGACTCATCATTGACAAATAAGGAGTAAAGTTTTAGAAAATATATTGGAATTTTCGGTCCCCCTGAGACCTTCGTCAGCAATACATGGCAGTCGAATGAAAAGTACAAAATGTAACACAATGAAAGTATGACGCTAGATAAGTGTAAGTTGCATTGATGGAATGAGCACCAAATAAATCATGACAATACAGGAAGCAGATTAAGAAGCAAAGAACGGATTACATATTGTTTGTAGAACTTTACTCCTTATTTGTCAATTATGAGTCATATCTTATTTCTCTGTTTTATTCTTATAATATATAGAGAGAGATATACTTACTATCACTGAATAACTAATAGTTTAATAGATGCTACATACATGCAAAATGTTCAGACTGAAGTAGATGAAATACAGTAGACATAAACTAGATAAAGAAAACACACTTTAGATGTCCTCGGTATTTATGTATACTCAGAGCATGGTAACTGTGTTCTGAACACAGTTCCGAACGAATTGAAGATGGGAAAAATATCCACACAATACATACGTCTAGGCACTTTGGGTGGTAGAATAAGAAGGGTATTTCACAGAGAGGTCCGGACATAGAGGGCACACAGTCTTAAAAGGATACCAGTTTGTTCTAAGCACTGTAGCACAAGAGTGCGAAGGTTGTGGGGAGACAGGTAAGTGAGGCACGAAGTAAATCTATGTAATCTATAGTACTGGAGTATTTTTTTAAAAAGAAAAACAAATACAAAACTTCAAAATGTGAACACTGAAGAAATGTTATCCCCTACAAGAGTTCACAAAGATACAGTTCTACTGTACCATAATTATTGAACATCACTTTACACAAAAGACTGGTCAGGGGGTACTGGTGTCTATCCAATTAACCTGTTTGCAATGTAACGAGAATGAATCAATCCCTAAACGAGGAAGTTAAATATGTAAAATTTTACTGCATGAAGAAATACAGTAGCTTATAATGAGCAGTTTTAACCAAACACGTAAATGTTACCAATTTGCTCAGCATATATAAGTCTATCTTTCTGCAAACATAACCTTCTTTTTTGTTTTGGTTCTTCGATATATCTTTCACGGTGATAAGCTATCATGGATGTGTTTCTAAATCTCAAAGGCAATACTAAGAAGAATACCTAACTTTTGTTAGAATGTCCCTCACCATATAATGAATCTTTGATTACCTTCCTATGTTACAGACGTGCTTTTTACACTCTGTTTGAGAGTGTCTTGCACGATTCTAATCTTGTAAGTCAGATCCTTTTGTATGTACCTTATCATACAGCCCCTGAGCACAGTACAACAACTTTTCAATTTTAATACCTACTGTACTGTAGCTGTCTTGCAAATGTCTTCTCATGCAGAGACATGAACGCACTCAACATTTGAAACATTTTATCTCCATCGTCTGGGCAACAGTTTCGTCGATAAAGTATTGATCTTTTTTGTTGGGGGGGGTGGGCTAACCCATTCATTTACAGGACAATAATGGATAAAATTAACAATCATGGGGCCATAGCTAGTAAAATTAAAACTTATGTTGTATGATTGTGTATGCATTAATTTGTGAACAGATCAAACAAGCTTCTCGTATACAGAAAGTAAAAGTATACAGTACTGTACTGTTACTAACATCAATGTTACACCAAGCGTGAGAATCAATTGGAAAAACAGATTATAACACACAGTGTGGGACTTCTGAATAGTACATATCAGAAGTAAGACGGCCTACAGTGGGTGATTGGGGGCACAGCTAGTACAAAGAATTTCACCAAGTTTATAGGCAAGGGTATATACTAGGCTCAGTAGAAATATGTGTAGGAGACAACATGTAAGAGAAGAATGAAGCAAATGTACCTAGTTTGGATATGATAAGAATTAAAAATACAAAGAATTTCAACAAGTTGATAGGCTAGGGTATATACACTAGGCTCAGTAGAAATATGTGTAGGAGACATGTAAGAGAAGAATGAAGCAAATGTACCTAGTTTGGATATAATAAGAATTTAAAATACAAAGAATTTCACCAAGTTTATAGGCTAGGGTATATACTAGGCCCAGTAGAAATATGTGTAGGAGACATGTAGGAGAAGAATGATATGATAAAAAAATAAAAAAACTTACCTGTCTTCTTACAACAAGTGTTTTATCTATACATATATCTTCTTTTGGCTGGTGAGCAGACCGCATTCTGGTCTCCCATGTGTGGCTCCTTCTCCTGAAACCATGATGCCTCACAATTACGCAGAGGATACAGTACTTAATATGAGAAACGCGTTCCACAAAATCCTCGCAACACTGCAGCAGGAAATAATTAACTCGGTATTGCATCGCAAACTGCTATGCAAAATGGATAGCACGCTATAATAACAGTGCAAAGAAATGTATAGTAGTTTTTGCACACGGTAACCATACTTATGTGAGACAAAAGTTACAGAGCCTTCAAAACTGCTACATAAAGTTTGAACACTGAACTGTTCCCTGCCCCATACGACAGTTCTTCAAGAAATTTTCCCTTATGACTCACAACAAGACATGGTTTAAACTTAGGCTGTACAGGTAATTAAGTAGCTTTAATTGCACTCATATATGTTTCCTATACAAGTAAATGTACTCACTTGCAAGTGTAGACGACTCCCTTCTGGTTCCTCATTGTGAAATATTCTGTGTGATTTGTATTTTGGCCTGCATGTCTGTGGATATTAGAGATTTCTGTGTTGTACTGTACGTTCAAGCCTAGTTTCTGCGTGTAGTCGTTCAAATACCTCACATAGTCATCTGCATGGGGGAAAAACTCACGGCTGTAATGTCTGGAAAAAAAAAATTAAAAAGTGAAGAGAAATTCTTGAGAATGATGAAGGTTTTACTTTAAAAATTATATCAGAATTAATGTCTTTCTCAGCCATACACATCTCTAATTCTTGCAAATAAGGGAACGTTAGGCAAATTGAACGGGACATGTCCCATGTATCTATTCCCAATCTTTATTCAAAACTGCTTGTACACTGTACCTAACAGATGAACCTGACTCTTAGGTCTTTTACAGTGAAGATTCTATAAGGTACTTTGCAGGGTACTATAGTCTGAACCGGCCATTCCTCTTCTTCCCCACCAATCTCCATCCCTCTCCCCCCCCCCCCCAACCCCTGTTAGTTTAGTTCACCAGAAGCATAGCTAGCAACCTACAATGTAATTATGATTGGATACAAAAAAAACATTTTGAATTGAACCTTTAAATTACCAATTAATACCACTCGTCGTATCAGACGTATCAGCAGAGATGTTTGAAAGGACACAGATCTCTTTAATAGAGCATATGATAGATCTACAGTGTGCTGATTAATCCAAGATTTGTGAGTGGCAAAAAGTTACCACCTAATGCAAAATGTAACTAGGTTTGTAACATACAGTTTTCACACTGTGTCTATACATACTGTAGTACATATTGTGTAGAGCTCTATACTGTATATAACATTGAGCGAGTATGGAAAACAGTTCCATTTATCTACAGTACAGTCTACAGATATTACCTTCCTGAGCACATAATTTCCCTCAATTTATCTTATTTCTTGACAGCAGGCGCGTAGCCAGAAATTTGCCAAGGGGGGGGCGAAAATGTAGAAAAATTTTCAGAGCCGTAGATACGGCATTGCATACTATCTACGCGTAGCGCCACCATGAGTTGGCGTGAAGCGTACAAGAAAATTTTGGCTGAAAATGCCTCCCAGATCGCTGGAAATGGCACTTCCCAGGCCTTGTAAGTTGCATCTTAGCATTTTCTCTTTTGAAATTACTAGCGATATCATAAAAACATTTAAAAAAATTTTTAAAAATATGCTCAAGGGGGGGCGGCTGCCCCCTTCGCCCCCCCCCCCTTGGCTACGCGCCTGCTTGACAGGTTATAAATTACTAATATATTCAAGCTTGATGTCTGTCTCAATGACTACAATTATGTAACCATGCTAAATCTATGATTAGAGTTGCCCAAAGCTAATGGTATAATATAAGCAGTCACCATCATGTTACAAGATTCTACATACATACTACTGTTGTTTAAGATCTTGATGAGCAGCTATAACTAATACAGTACCTTCAATATATGCTAAATAATTAAGCTGATAAAAGGAACCACGACTTATGGTAAGTAGTTATCTGAAGAAAGTGCTCCAAGCTACAGTACTCAATAAATTATATATGTCAGAGGCAAGGCAGAGATCTGCCAATCAATCAGAATGAATTAATAGGAAGAACTTAGGATGGTAAATTTATACAACGGTACATCAATCAATGCATGCAACCAGCAACTCATTGCCATGTAGTACTACCATTTATACAGTATTCAGTTCAGCTGCAAGCTACATGAAACTAAGATACAGGTACAGTATGTGTCTGTTTGAATTTTACTTTAATTAATAAGGAAACTAATCTTAATTAGTTCCTTGATATAAAGGAATTAATCGATATGGTATTAAGCTAAATATGCAAAATCCTTTACAAAATGCAATGATAAATGCTATCCAAAAATGCTAGATGCAAACTGCTGTGCTAAATGCTATGCAAATTGCTTCATTTATATGTAAAATGCACTAATAAGGAAAACAAAATATACATATCTCAAGATTTACATGATAAATTCCAAAAACTTCCAAAAACAAAAACTTCCAAAACAGTGGATGTGAAAAAAATTTCCGATCCTAGGAACCAAAAGTGGACGAAATCCAATGGAAAAAATCCGCTCGAAAATTTGCAATCTAGACTCTTTGGTTGGTAGAATGAGAAGGAAGGGCAGTGACCCGTGAAGCCGGGTCACAGAGGGTGCACAGTGTTAAAAGGTTACCAGGACATTCTAGGCACGGTAGAATGAGTGTGCTAAGGTAGTGGGGAGACAGGTAAGCGAGGAGCCAAGTAAATTGTAAACACTACAAAATTCCCTGCAATATGCACTGTGCACATGAATGTATCCTTGAAGAGATTTAAGTTTTGCTTCAATACAACATTATGAACCTTCATGTTGCATCTTCTCAATGGTCCAAACAATCTTTTTCTTTTTATGTTTTTTTTCGTAGTAAATAATACATCTCCCGTTTTTGCCACAATTTTGGCCCATTCGCAATTCTAGCAAATTTGTCATATTTTTCAAAGATCCTAGGAGTTACTTGCTGACCTTCAATAACCTTTGACTTCTTGTGACAGAATACTTTTCTTGTAATCACTACGGGGAAATCACATACCAGGAGTGACAATTCAAGCAAGTCCTAAGAAAATGGCCAGTTTATAATTTGTAATGGTTTTAGACTTTGACATACTGTATCCTGTTGACCTCCAAAAAAACAATAGGATTATTCTACACCTGATTATGCTACTCACTAAGTTGTACAAATCACAATCTATGTATACTGACTATGAAGCTCATCTAATCTTTATGTAGGGAAGGTTTTAAAACAAACTTCTGTTGACCTCAATTGACCCTTTACCACCATGTAAAGCCATAAATTTGATTTACCTCACTAAGATGTAACAATCATAAGGTTAATCTAGGCCCTATCTATGGATATATTTAGCTTAAAAAGGTTGTCGAAGTTTGACCTCTGGTATTACTTCAGAGGACGTTTTAACTACTATGAAAAACAATAGGTTTCTTAAAAGCAAGTATCATTAATTAAACCATCTTGTCCTCTTTATAGTCTTCATCATTATAAGCAAGGCCATTTAACAAACACTTTTCCTCTTCAGAATGTAATGAAAAACACTGCTTTAAAGGAGAAAAATATATATACAGTACCAGAAAAACGTAACAAATTCCACAAACCACATTTTAGAGGCAAATGGATTAATGTACCTCTTTAAGTGTTTAAACTTGTTTTGTTTTTTTTCTTGGGAGGGGGGATTTTAGGTGCAGTTTATACAGTAGATAATGGGAAGTAGTAATTACACTTGTCTACGATACAAATGAAAATCTACCTTTCTTTAAATATATAACATACTCCTGTAACCTAGCCCCACCTCATCAAACCAATTACAGTGCATTCTGTACCTATATACCGTAACTACTATAGAGGTACTGTACTATCGCTTAGCCTATACCTATAACTTGTATGCATCCTACAAAAGTGAGAAAGACTCTAAAACTTGATGCAAAACAGCAAAAAGGAAAACCAGCGAGCTGCCATTCCATGCCTACACCTACTCATTACTTTTCTATCCAAGCAACTCTTTGCTTAATGGAAATGAGCTCATATGGGGTTTTTTGTTTTTTGAAATATCCATCAGCCAATTTTGAATGCATTATTTTGACAGCAGATATTAACTCATGTCGCTTAGGGAACTGTTAAAAAAAAGTTTGATTTCGGCTCACCAAAATTTTTAATAAAGTCACCGTAGCTAGAGTGACAGGTAGCTTAATAGTAGGGATGTGACAGATTGTCAGGTGACTCGCTGCAAATATTTGATTAAATACAAATCGAAAGAATTATTTCACCCAGAGACATGCACACATGTATACAAATGAGACCTGCAGCCTAAAGAGTTTTGGTGATTATTAAGTGTAGACTTGAGCATTAAAATTGTCTGTTTTAACGAAATTGTAAAAACACGCAACTATAATCACATCACAGAAGTCAGCAGACTTTAACATGTATATATTGTAACAGAACTTGGTGTTAATTGTCTAACAGCAATTTCATAATGTTGATTGGATAATCCAGGGGAATTTTTTGGGGGGTTGGATGAAAGAGGAATACATTTTTTAAGCCTGCAGGTGAAGTTTGTGTACAGTTCTTACCTACATCACATTTTCAAGATATTGATTGTCAAAAATATCACAGACTTAAATGTAATGTACTGTTAGTGATTTTGTAACAAACGTGTGTGTGATTTGTCCTGGTGTTTATCAACTGATAGCACACTATTTTGCTTTGCTTTGTGTATCACTTTGTTGCTTTGAAATTGGACTGGATATAGTGCCAACCTTCCTTAACAGGAAGTATAAGTTAGCAGTATTCCAATGACATATTATATGCATTCCTATTTTGAGATGCATCCTAAATTTAGAAAATTGGATGTAAATTTTGAAGAAAAACATAAAAACAAATTTTTCAGTGTATGAGCATGCTTCCATGATATCACATGATTGCATCATTTCGTTCATTTTTCGTATAAACATATACATTATGAAATGTTGATTACTGAATATTCTATATTAAGTAATATCTATAAACACTATTTGAGTAATTAAAAATTATTTTGATGCATACATTTAACTGTCGAGCTACTCAAACCATACTGTTTACTTTCAAATCTACCCATAAAATAAACCTTAAAACTTAATTTGTATACCACATAAATACATTTCAACTAGCTGTGCACACATCCCACTGACCTCCCTTCCCCTTTCCCTCCCACCACTTTTCCCACAATTTCTAGTCACCTGGATGTACCAACATCTAGGACACTGCACTTCAGAGTATACCAAAATTTGTTCACGGTTTGTCAAATCTCTACTTTGACACAGGTCTTATTCCCTTATAAGGAATATTGCAAGAGCTCCTGTACTGGAAGCTGTGTACATACATTCATCCATGCTGTAGGTAATAAAGTACTGTAATTTAAAGAAATTAATACTGAAAACTAAATAGAGCATACACACATATATATATGCTAGTATATGTTCTGCATAATGTGCATGTCCAGAAAGCCACAAATTCTTTTAATGGTCATACATGAAGTCTGTTTATTACTTGTAATTGAGGCATCTAGTCTGCGTAAATGCAATTTGTACTGCGAGATCTGTAATCCAGATTAAGTTACACTAAAATCAGCTGACATTTGACAGAATCATGGCATGAAACTTGTGACATTTAAATGACTTACATTCTAAACTTACAGCTGTGTTATGCTATCTGAATACCAATTGAGAGTATAGTATATAGTTCTAGTATAAAATAAATAGTCTGAACAGTAATACATGCAGACTTGATAAGATTTAAGGCTGGCAATATTTACATTTTTACACTGTCATCATAAGCTAACAAAATTTCTCACTAAAGTTGTTATCATAGAACATTAAATCTGTACTGTAGGTTTAAATTATGAGCAGATTTAAGCAAATTTACACCTTTTACATAATAATCCTTAAAATAGCAAATTTGAATATACTTCATACATAACTAATTCACATGCTACGTACAGTAGAGGTCAGAGGTTAACACACACACGAATAAAGCCTCACCCCTGTGTGCTGTGTACACATACCAAAATGATGAGTATTCAGTAAACTTGTATTCATTCATACTTAGTAAAGATTCCTAAATCCTATTGGTCCATTCAGGTCAGCTGACCGTGGTTAATCCTGTGAGTAACGCACGGTAAAATAACGGGGCATCACTTTAATAAATCTTTGGTTATATGTAACCAAAAATGTTTTGTTTTATGATTTTTCTCCCACACAAATGGTACAGTAGTGTATGCATGAACGGGGTCAATCAACGGTCTAGCGTGCGTTACTCACATGATTAATGCACTCAGAGTGTTAATGCTATCGCTGGATGCACTCTGGCTCCGCCCTCGTGCATCGCTTGCATTATCCCCCGATCGTGCATTAATCCTGTGAGTAACGCACACTAGACCGTTGATTAACCCCATATTAACCGTAGAATTACAAGTAGAAGATGCAGAAACTGTGTGGTAAGAACTCAGTCAATTGTCTTGCTTTACTCAAATTCATACCTTTATGACTTAATATTTAAAAATATAATTAACATACTGTACATGCATATTACACTGTTTAAGTCTCATACTGTACTGTATACTGTACTTAAGTCACACAGTAAGTCTGAGGTATGGTACTGCACTTTAACCACATTGTGACAGAATTGATACTTTCCAACATTGAAAACTATAGATCTGTTCTAAGCATATGCATCTACTGTAGTATGTTACTGTACATGTGTTTAATATGTACAGTAAAGTCTCAAGACTGCATGCATACAACATCAGACCTTCCCCCTACCTGCAGTTCTCAATCTTATTACCGTACGTCGTACGCCTAATATAATGTACGTGGGCCGATCCAGCCTTAAGACTGTTCAAATTATCTCGGCACTGCATTGTTACTTTATAAAGAAAGAAAAAACATTTTCAGATCAATAACAAATTAATTATGTTTCATGACTGATTAACCATCCCCAATCAACAAACTTCTTCTGTTGCTTGCAGCAGATTTCTGGCTGAGTAAGACTCAATTGACACAATTCAACGGCTTAATTGACATGGTTTCATCACGAGAGGCTGGTAATTCTCAAGGAGAACACACCTGCAGTTCGATTCTTTTCTACAACCAATGTTTTTCATTTATCCTAATGCCCGAAGCTTTTGTCAGCTGTTACCACAGATTTTATCGCCCTCTCCAGATATACTCAAGTGGTTATGGACGTGAAATTGGTTGCCTCAAAGCCTTATTCTGACAAACACATGTACACATCATAACAGCCATCTTAGATAAAGCAGTGGAAAAGACTTTTTTTTTATTTTTAGCCAGAACAATAAGACACAACATGCACGTACGCACTGACGCACTCGTAAGATATTCTAAATATAAGTTTGATACGTTGCACCACTTGAACTAAATTCTTAATATAGTGCTTACTAAACACAGTATATCATCCATATTTAAGTCCTTGTTTTGTTCAACATACAGTAATTCTAGCTGGCATACATCTCCAGCCATTTTTTATGAACGATGAATGGTTAAAGTTATCAATTCTTCGTTATATATAGATTCCATCATGTACTAAACTTGTTGATTAATGGCAACAAGGAGAGAGGCTTTTTATTTATATATCAGCAATTCAGCACCACTATTTGCAAAATGTGCATATGTTAGGGATGTTCCACCCTTTGAGTTCGACTGGAAATATACTTACCAGTGTCCTATAAGTATGAAGACAGATGAACACTTCAAACAAAACACTGAAACAGTGTGTACTGTAGCTGGCTTTAAGTACAGTATAGAGTGAATTAAATTGGAGTACTAGATTTAAAAGAGACTCCCCCCTTCTCCCCCATACCTCCCCCACCCCCCCTATCTCCCACCATGTCTCAGGCAGAACTTCAGTGTACAGGGAATACACTGTGCCTTTCCATTTGGTACAGAAGCTCAAAAGAAGAGGTGAGTCCAACAGTACATTACTGTAGGCCTATCATGTCAAATTTACTAGTCAAGTGAGAACTTCATGCAGGTGCGTAGCCAGAAATTTGCCAAGGGGGGGGCGAAAATGTAGAAAAATTTTCCAAGCCGTAGAAACGGCATTGCATACTATCTAAGCGTAGCGCCACCATGAGTTGGCGCGAAGCGTACAAGAAAATTTTGACTGAAAATGCCTCCCAGATCGCTGGAAATGGCACTTCCCAGGCCTTGTAAGTTGCATCTTAGCATTTTCTCTTTTGAAAT
>KN887421.1:23466-33772 GCA_000934455.1 Apostichopus parvimensis | reverse complement strand
GTTACCGCTGTGGGAGAGACGGACATTACGCTAAAGATAAGGAAAGCCCAGCGAGAAACAAAGAATGTGGAAAGTGTGCATTCCTTGGACATTTTTCGGCCGTACGCAAAACAATAACTCGGTTAGTCCAGTAACGTTGGGCGAGAGAAAAATGGAAATCGCAATCGCGAAACGGGTACCAATGCAAACACGCGATCGTCAAGCGATACAGTGGGCTACGTGGAACCGGGTACTGGTTATAGTGCATCAGGCTATGCATTCGTTGTGCATGATGACCAGAAGCCAGCGCAGTCAGGTGTCAAGTGGTAGGTGAACTACCTCACCGGGAACCCATAAAATCAACACCCCTACCGTCTGGTCCTTGGGAGGATATTGCTGCCGATATATTAGGCCCCTTACCTGATGGCAGGTATGTGTTGGTAGTCGTTGACTATTACAGTCGATATTTTGAGGTCGAGCTGTTGACTTCTATCACCACTGAAAAGACAATCATAGCGTTAGAACAAATGTTTGCACGTAATGGTTATCCAAGATCACTGAAGACTGATAATGGGTCAAATTTTACATCGTCAAGATTTAGTGAGTTCTTGGTTGAGTGTGACTAAGATCACCGCAGGACGACTCCTTTATGGCCACAAGCCAATGGAGAAGTCGAACGGCAGAACCGGACATTGCTTAAAAGCAATTAAAGTTGCACATGTAGAAAAAAGGGATTGGAAAAGGGAACTGAATAAATTCCTTCTTGCATATAGGTCAACTCCACATTCCACTACAGGGGAAAGTCCAGCTAAGTTGATGTTTGGCAGCCTGTACATTAAATGCAAATTACCAGTGTTTGGTGAAAACTGCCAAGATCAAGAGATAAGGGATAGGGACACAGAGAGAAAACAGGTTGTGAAAGATTATGCAGATCAAAGATGGAATGTCAGGGAAAACAACATTGGTGTTGGTGATCAAGTTCTCCTTAGGCAAAAGAAAGTTGACAAATTGTCAACTCCCTTCCATGAAACACCGTTCGAAGTCGTAGATAAGTACCATAGCCAAGTTACAGTTCAGTCTCCTGAGGGAGTTAATTATAAGAGAAACTCATCTCATGTCAAAAAGTTTGAAACTGGTCAAGAGTCTGCATCAGAACCAGCTAGTGTTGGGGACAGTTTTGTCTCTGAGGATTCGGGTGTCAAACCAAGCAGACCCTCTCGTATGCATAAAATGCCCAGTCGATTCCAAGAATTTGTGACAAGCATTCGGTAACTAGTCGACCGAGAGATGAGAGTACTTTGTATATAGTTCAAGTTTTATTTGTTGTTACTCTGTTGTGAGTATAGTTATCCTTGCAAATTTATTATAAACAGTTTGACGGGAACAGTTTGCAGTTGGTATTTTGAGGGACATAATTGATATGCTAATACTGCGAAGTAAAAGATTCTAAGAGATCACTTTCTTTACTAAAAGGGGAGGGATGTAGTGTACTAAGGCCATTGTTGTATTGCGCCCTCTAGTGAAAAGGGGGTACTGCCTTTGTCAATAAACCTATAGCTACCAAAGTTAAATCTGACGTTTGACTCTTATTCGATCACCTTGAATACGACCAGGAGGATTCTACAGTGACATCACATAGTTTGCTTCTGTTAGGGAACTTCATAAACCTGTAATATTGGCTGCAATCTGAATATCACTCTCTGGAGATTTGAAGATGTGTCTGACACTATGGTGCAGAACAACTGCACCATTGTATGTCTAACAATATTCTTTATTATATGAATTCTGTACAATATCAATTATAAATAGAAAAATAAGCAAATTTTGGTCTAATAACATTGGGCACAGTTGCACCTTGTGAAATAAACTTGTAAAACATTTTATTATATGCATCACAATCTGGACAAATTTTGGTCTGATAACATTGGGCACAGTTGCACATTGTGACATAAACTTGTACTACATTATATTATATGCATCATATAATCTACATACATTATGACTTTTGTGGTCTATGATCATCAAAGTAATGTAAATATTTAGTCAAGTGGAAAGTGTGTGCTATGCCAACCTGAAGATTCATTTTTGTTTGAAGCCACATTCTGCTGCCCAGGGGCACTATCATCTTCACCTGCTGCATGCTCATTTGGTGAGACCTCACTATCCCTCGTGTCTGACAAGTCCTGTATAAAGGAAAAAAATATCAGAAAACAATTATAAATGCAGTCTTAACTAGCATGGCATGCTTTGAGCCTTTGTGGGTGGATATCAGACGGCAATGCTCTTGATATCATTATATTATAGGCATGGGCTTTAATCTGTCAGGATAGTTGTTATTCATACAGTGTATAGCTTCCTGCTCACACCCCACAGTAAAGAATCACTGCTGTGCGTACAGAACTAAACCAGCTTGACCCTTTAGTACTAAATTCTTACCAGTACTATACCAGCTTAATCCTATACTAGTCCTAGATTTTTACCATGTTTGTTTCAGGGCTTGCTATGCTGGTCACAACCATCCCCTGATCCCACAACCAGGGACGTCGCTAGAGGGGGGTGGGGGGGGTCTCACCCCCCAATCTTGGTAAAACTGACGATAGTTGGAAAATTTGAGTGCGACAGTCGGAATTTCCGACTGTCGCACTCTAATTTTTCCGACTGTCGCACTCTAATTTTCGCATATTCTTGTAATTTGTGAGTGACCTAAAAATTTCGGTCAAAATTGACCTTTAATCAGTCATATGTACCACGTTTTCTTTGCCACTTTGAGAGATTGTATCTCGCGATCCTTATACTCCACCATACAAAACTTCGTATGATTTTGAATGTACTCTAAAAAAATATGCCTAATAGAACTACTGTACATCGTTCGCCAGCTTCAATTCGGTTAATTTATGTATTAATTTTGCTATTGGTTGGGTTGACCCTGTTCGCTAGCTTCAAGTAAGTTCAGGATATACATTGTCTCTATGGTATACGATAAAAGCACTCAATGCTAATCTACGGAAGCTTAAAAGTACCATCAACATAAGAAAAACTTTGCCCCATAAGTTGACATTTTTTCAGTAAATTGTTTATATAACAAGATAAAATCTTATCAAAAATCAGAAAAATGTTGGATTGCTCAGTTGCTTTAACTGAGCAATTGAACAATTTTCTGCAAAATGTTTAATTGAAAACTTATCTTATCTCGTCAATTGGACATTTTTTGGCAAAATGTTCAATTGTTCACTTCATTCCAACTGAGCAATTGAAAAAATTTCTGCAAAATGTTTAATTGACAACTTATCGTATCTCGTCAACTCAACATTTTTCTGCAAAATGTTTAATTTTTCACTCTCATTCCGAATGCTCAGTTGGAATGAACTGAACAATTTTTTTTTGTCATGTGAGTGATAAATAGCCCCACCCCCAACCCCCCAAAAGAAAATAATATTAAGCGTGCTAGTAAAGAGCACATTATTTTTGGTAATTCACTGTCGTCGAATATAATTTGTTAAAAATAAAAAGTTGTCCCCTTTGTTACATTACCATAGCTTTTGTAATCAGTAGTCGATGTTGCCTTCAAGCACGTAACTATACTCAGTTGCTTACTTGCTTAACCAGAGTGATTAATAAGTTTGTGAATTTAGGGCCAGCGGTACAAATGTATCGAAAAAAATTTGTGCGCGCTACGCGCGCATTCAACATGTCAATGTTGACGAGTAGTACAGGGGGGGGGTACAAGGCGGCAGTCGGAATTTTCTGGCTCCAAAGCCCATCCAGTTGGAATTTTAGCCACTACACCCCCCACCCCCAATCATCAGGCCTTAGCTACGTCCCTGCCCACAACCATTTCCAAATAGCCCTCACTCTCCATAGCAATGTCATATTCATGTGAACCCTATTTATGTGAAGCCCCCAAGCCTAGGCCTACTTTTATTTGGTTCACTATATAGGCATAGGCCTATATATACTTACTAGACTTAGGCCTATTATAGTAATAATAAATAACTTCTTTGCTGATGAAATCAGGCCTTTTCCATTTAAATTCAAGTTGTAGGTGTGTCGTGTTTCTTTGTTTAATTATATGAGTTCTTTAAGCAATCAAGTAGAACACCATCGGCGTTGAGTATTAACATGTTATATTTTATTGCGTAACATAGTCATGCTGTACAGGACAGATATAGGACGCCATGTCCAAGATTACGTGTTGACAGATGGAGAGACAGGGTGAACAAGGACGAGCAGACGGCATGCTCTAACTTATATATCAATATGCAAATGCTCATCTCATTAAAAAACAGGTGCAGATTTTACAATGTAGTGCATCGTTTGCACGCGTGCATCCTATGCATATTCAATAACATTACAAGGTGCATATGACACCTTCCCAACCATTCATTATATTTGACGATTCGTTTATACGCCGAGAGCACCCTTACCTTTTGCTTTATACCAGTTAATAATAATATAGGCCTAGGCTTACTAATGACACATTTAGGCCAAGCCTACCAAGACCTAGATGCTATGTTGATGGTTATTAACTTCCCGTAGGTTTATTCTCGCAAGCTTTCCTTTTTGTCCCACACGTACTGAAAGAATTGCAGTAGGCCCCTAGTCCCTTGCACGAACACCCAGCTCCTGCTCGGCCCCTAGTCCGACTCCTAGAGTCCTAGTGCTGGGCTGTCTCTGACAGGTGTTATTACAATTACAACATGAAGGGTCTCCACCGGAAAATAGTGAATCCCATGATGATTGATAACGTTAATTCAGATGACATCTTTGTTTCTAATTTTCAAACAGTTTTTCGAAGTCCACAAAAGGTACGTTTGAGCGAATGTTTCAGCGGTGATATTGAGTGTAGTATCGTGTTTTGAAGGTGTGTTGTAAACTGGTTGCCTGAGCTGTCTGTAGACACACATGCAGCAAACAACAAGTTACGATTCGGTTAGTGCGATGTGGAATGTACATATGTAGCGCATGCACTTCACATTGACGCTGTAGCAACAACGCACGTGTTGTGCACACATGTTGTTCGGCAGACTTCTTTGAAATTAGTGGTGAGATGCCATTATACTTCTGTTATCATAAAGTAGAATCCATCTTACTAGTCACCTGCGATCGTTGTACATACTGTAATAATTAATAACTCCACAGTATATATATTTAAAAAACTTAAAAGCTTGACATTGAATACTGAAAACGATTTTTTTTCCCCCTGTTACAACCTCTTACATCACAATGAACAATGCTGTTTGGCAACAAACCTTAAACCAATGAGAAAATTGAAAAATAAATTGCTGTCGATATTTCATGACGACCACGCCAGAACTAGCATTGTTCGATACAGGTGGCAAAAATCCTACCCTTTCAAACCTCTGGACATACAATCAGCGTCTATGGCCTAGTTGGTTAGGGTGTCCGCATATAAAGCGGGAGACCCGGGTGCGAAATATGTCAGAACACGTTGGGAGAGTTTCTTTATTTCTTTATTGATAAAAATCCAAAACGCAAATAACGGAAATAGTTTACAATGGGCACCTAACGTTACTCTGACTCGGTCACTACACTAGACTGATTTCAAACTTATAAAACCTGCTCGAGACTACCTCCTCAGTCTTTCACTCTCGGATTTTAAGTGACAAATTTTTACAGTACCAGTGTTGTCCTCCCTGTGACTGTAAGACTCTGCATGCAGCCAATCCCTCCCAAGGACATTACTCCCTAATTCCCATTGGACAAATTTAAGTTTGTTATTCCTCCCACCCAATCAATGTCCTCAATGAATAAACATGACAAGGTAGAATGTGCTAAGTCTGTTTACCAACCTAACTATATAAAGAACAAAATTCCTGTCCCAAGCCCAAACAATGCCCATGGATTTTAATCCTCCCCAAACTACCCTTTGCAAGTTCCTAGGCCACTGACAAACAGAAACCTTTTGATTCAATATATATCTTCGGGGTTACAAAATGGAATAACTCTACATACAATTTTTAACCCACATTTGGAGTAAAGCAACCAGTTTTGGGATCTACAAGATTTCGAAATAAAAGCATTCTAGGATTTTTTTACCATTGCAATGACCTAAATTACCGTGTTTTGTGTGCTTGAAGAAATTTGTGATATCATCTTATACTGCTTTGTTTGTTTAGGCTGACCATGGATACTTTATTGAGAAAGACCAAAACTATACCAACAACTTAACATGGGGATTTACTGCTGTAAGGTGTATAACAAATAGGAAAAGGATCTCTTCATCAAAATGGCAAAGAATGAACTAATACAACATTTATACCAAGGTGAGTAAAAACTGCTGTCCATCAACTTTGTCTTCATTTTGTTCTGTTTAACTTCGCTAGAATGGAATCAACCCCCTTTTACGCTCCGCAGTTTGATTAAAGCTGTTTCAAAGAAGTTGAAAATGTCTTTGGCTTCCTCATGATATTTTATTTCGCCTATAAAGTATGCTGCTATGAGTAGGGCTAATCCTTCAGGAAATGACTTTCCAGTGCCAAACTGTTCCCAATCAACTATCACAAAAATATGTTTGAATGCCAAGATGATCTTTTGCACAATTCTGGTGAGGAGTTTTCCTAAAAATGGACAAATATAGAAGTTGTATTATCTCAAAATGATTTAGCCTGTATGTGTACAAAAAAGTACCAACAGCAAAGTTATAGTGGTCATGAAAATCAGATGCAAGTAAGGAAAAGTATGTTTTGAGAAATGTATTGAATTGAACCCAAAACGTAAACCTGTGTCATTATTGATAAAGTCAACTCATCCAGTATGGAATTCAGTTCTCTTAATAGCATGGAATTCAGTTCTCTTTTGGATATAATCTGATCCAAAGTTAGCAAACATGAGTCTAAAGTTTAATTACCATCTACTTTGAACTTGAATTTCAATTTAAACAAAGAAAGTCTCATTAGGGAATATGTAGTGGAGTGGTGTAAAATTATAAATAGGCAAATTTACTGTAGTGAAATATTCACGAATACTAACTTTGACATTAATGTGTAGATCATCCATAGACCAAAGGAAGTGCACTACACCCATTCCCTCAATTGCATAAAAATAAAGGTAAATGATTCACAGCCCACCCGCCACCCCCCCCCACCCCCGGATGGGGTTTATGTTAAGTAACAAAATTATGCAGTCGATAAGGGAGGCTGCTCCCAATATGTTTTTGCATTGGTTTCTGCATGCCAAGGTGGAAGAGGGGGAAGGCTGGAGGCTGGACACACAGGGGAAATTTTTTTGAAGTGGTATAACTTTGTAAATATGCAAAGTTATTGGTGAAATATTCAGACATACTAACTTTGACATTAATTACCAGTTACCAATAGACGAAAGAAAAGGCACCACACCTCTTCCCCTCAATTGCATAAAAAACAAAGGGATATGATTCACAGCCCCACCCCCCTACCACCAACACCAACCAAATGGGGTGTATGTTTACCTCTACATAATCTTAGTGTTATTAGATATGGCATTAATGTTTTTCAGGTCTAAATCTGGTGAAAAAGAAACCAAATAGTGCAATCTATAAAGGAGACAGCGCCCAATGTGATTCTGCATGCCAGTGTTACAGGAAGAGGGTGGTTAAGGGTGGGGACTGGACACAAAGGGAAATATGTAGTGGAGTGGTGTAACATTATAAATAGGTAAATTTATTGTAGTGAAATATTCAGGAATATTAATTTTGACATTTATGTGTAGATCATCCATAGACCAAAAGAAGGGCACTACACCCCTTCCCTCAATTACATAAAAATGATGGGAAATTATTCACAGCCCCCCCCCCCCCACCACCAACACCAAAGAAAATGGGGTGTATGTTAACCACTACATATATGTAGTGCTATAAGATATGGCATTAATGTTTTTAAGGTCTAAATCTGGTGAAAAATAAACAAAGTTATGCAATCTATAAAGGAGGCAGCTCCAAATGTGAATCTGCATTGCAGTGGTGGACAAAGGGGGGGGGGAGGGGGTCAAGGGTGAGGACTGGACACAAAGGGGAAAATGTAGTGGAGTGTTGAAACAGTATATATAGGCAAAGCTGTTGTAGTGAAATTTCCTGGAATACTAACTTTGATACAATGTACAGGTAACCCCTGCACAAAAGGTAGGGCAGCACACCCTGTCCCATTAGATGCATGGAAGACAAAGACAATTAATCAGTCCTTACAATGGGGTGTATGGTAACCTCTACATATATAAAGTGTTATCAGATATGGTATATTTACTTCGCTCCTTGCTTACCTGTCTCCTCACAACCTTAGCACCTCATTCTACCGTGCCTATTATGCCCTGGTAATCTTTTAACACTGTGCACCCTCAACGGCTGGCTCCCCGGTCGTTGCCATTCCTTCTCATTCTACCATCCAAAGTGTCTACACATGTTTTTCGTATTGGAAAAATTTTCTTATGGGATTCACCCGTATACCTTTGATATTTGTAGTATTATACTCTTTTGGATCTTCAGTGAAGTTCTACAGTCCAAAACAGCCTGATAGGTATCCTTTTCTTATAAAAAGGGGGAGTTTGGGGCTGTTTTCGTGTGCGACCCACACCCATGCTTCATTCTCTTGAGTAGCGTAATGTTACTTTCACAGGTAGCAGTTCCGCATAACTGCTTCGTAAGTTTCCGCCTGCTCCGTCCATAGGCAAATGAGGCGGAATCTCACTTATTTGCATACATGTTTTTGTCTGAAATATTTCCTTCGCATTTGATAAGATACTTGCAATTTATCAAGTCAGTTCGTTACTTGGTCGCTCTTTTTTAAGTGTTGGGCTTTTCACCTTTGTAGCGTATTTTGTAAGCCGCTTGCCCCCAGAGGGGCGGGATGTTTTGTTACTTCCTAAGAACGTCACTCTACTCTCTGTTAGTTTACCTACCCACCCCTCTTCTCCCATTACCACCGTTAGTTTATGTTCTTACGCTAGACTACTTTACCTAGTCTTCCTTAACCTGGGTTTTTCAGTCACGTCTCGGAGCCATTTAAAATGTATCAATTGCTCGTGTTCCGTCCGGGTCGAGCGTGGGACGACCATGATCTTTGTCCCAGATGCAGGACCAGCACTCGTAGAGAACCTTGTTTGGTCTGCATCCTGTTCACACCGGCCCAATGGCAGGAGATTGATGCCTGGCTTACTAGCCAACGTTCTAAGCTCCAGGATAAGCTTGACTTAATCCCGAACCCCAACGGTTCTCCGAGGGAGGGGAACGTAGTAGAGACTGGCGACGAGGAGGAGGAAGTGAGAGAGTTCGTAGGAGATGTAGTGGAGAGTGGCCAGGAGAGGGCCGGAGGAGAGAGAGAGAGAGAGGAGAGATGGAGGAGAGAGAGAGAGAGAGGAGAGATAGACAAGAGAGGAGAGAGATTGCCCCCCAAATTGTGCATGGTTTAATTAGATGCAGAGAGTCGATGGAAGAAAGTGCATATTTACCGTGTTATCATATAGTTTTAGAAAAAGAAACTGTAACGAATACTACTTTAAGTTATGGATAGATTACAACAATGCCTAACATTAGGGCGTGAATTGGGTTTGGAGGGGGATGGATTAATTCAATTTGCACAAGAGCAGCAAGCTCTGGAAAGGGAGGAAAGAAGGGCTGAACGTGAGGAAAAACAAAAAGCTTTTGAGCGTCAAGAAAGAGATAAAGCTATTGAACGTGAGCAAAAGGAAAGAATTGTTCAGCATGAGGAAAGAGAGAGGGAACGTGCACACGCACTTGAGATCAAAGATTATGAATTGAAAATTGCTTCCCAGCGCCGTCCGGTTCTGACATGGCCAAAAGGAAAGGCTTCGGCCAAGAAAGTGCCCATGAGAAAGTGGATTCTGACCGGAACGGACACTTCGTCCGGGTCGCAGAGAGTGTCACCCGTAGTGGTGCGCACCCAGAGATGGCTTCCGAAGAGCCCGAGTCGGGCGAGACCCCAAAGGGAATCCGGAACCAAGGTTCCACTCCGGATCCAGGACCGGTATGAAGCCGGGATCCGGAGTTACAGACGACTGCTGGGTAACCAGATCGGGGAAGCAGGGGCAGGAGCCCGGTCCACAGGCCACCCAGACGGATCCAGAGCCGGTTCCAAAGTCAGGAACCGAAGAGATTGCCAACTGCTGGGTCCCCAGAACAAGGTAGCAGGGGCAAGGGCCGGGTACGCAAATCGTCGGAACGGAACCAGAGCCGATGCTGAACAGGGTCCCCACGGCAGGGTTCTGCCCAGGGTGGATTGAGTGCCAGCAGGACTATCTAAGCGGAGCGCCACCATCGGTTTGCGTGGAGCGTAAAAGAAAATTTTGGGTTTTGGAAACCCCCCAGATGGCCGGAAAC
>KN887420.1:47762-60702 GCA_000934455.1 Apostichopus parvimensis | reverse complement strand
CTGATGATCTCCGTAATAGACAGCTAGACAGACATATAGTTAGATTGATTGTATTGTTTCATGACAAAAACATCTGGCACAGAAGATGTGACAAAAAGAAAGTGGGCAAACACATTTAACCTGTTATCAAGTATTTCAAATGTTGTAACAGTGAGAACACATAGGTGACAAAGTCAGTGCGTAGTCCTATGTTATTTGATGGAACTTGAAAGAAATACACGTCTTCTAGATTTTCCAATCCTTTCAGGTTCACGCTGTTGAAATTGTAAATCAAGGCCGCAGATTCTGCTTGAACTGATTTGAAAGAGTGATTGCTTTTTCGAGCTGAAAAAAAGTTATAAATTAAGAGAAGTCTGATTAATTATAAAGCATATCATGACGTTGTCATTTGACATTAAGTTATCGTCAATAGATCATAATGTCATCCATATTGCCAAGGTATTATTGAATTTAAAAAGAAGTTGCCAATTACTTAGTTTACGAAAGTAATAAAATTTACTGTTGTCTGTGAAATATATATTTTAATCCGGACTTTATTGTGAAACGTCACGACTTCACAATTGAGGTTCACTTGCAATTACGCATCACTGATACTAAGATTATAACAGGTTTGCAGATTATTCTAAAAAGTAACAGCATCATGGAACTATGACAGGTAACAAGGGACTTGATATCGTCAATATAAATGGAATGTTGGAGAGATAGAACATCTCGATAAAAAAATGAAGAAGAATAATAGCAAGTGTGCGCAATCCACGGAGTTGCATATCTCATCCCAAAGTTTGGGTCTATAGGCACGATTAAACATTCTATATATACATTCAAACAATGCAGTCACTACATCCTCATGTGCACACTGCAGCAACTATAGTCAAGAAATGCACGTTTCAGGGAACAGTATAACGTCGGTATCCCAAAGAAAGTAAACGTTTGAAATCCTGATTCACACATTTCCGTCTGATCAAATACCTTCATGTTTAAGTCATTTAACTACAAAATGTAACTGTTTGCTTGGCAACTCTCTTGTTGGAATTGTTCACATAATGTTGAAACGACTCAATTCAATACTAACTATAGCTTAGTACACATAGTACAGTGTAGTATGTACGTATGCAAAGAACACGTCAGTGACTATTATTTCAGTACACTGTTCTGACATACCCTCCCCCCCCCCTCTCCCTCTACCCCATTAAGTTAGACCAACCCACCAAGTTTCAGTTCAGTACCTCAGGTGTGAGGTGTGCAACAATTTAGCACTAATTTTGCCAAAAATGGTCGATAGAGTACAATATCTCAGCCCCAGTACACTACGTGTAGAGATAACATAATAATAATCAGTTGTCAGTTTTACGACGCTTAAGCGACTACCAATGTGGGAGAAACCCGCAAGGGCTAATGGATAACAACTAACACGTCGGGTGGCTTCCAATTCAACATTTTAACTTAGAAAGTCATTTCAGATGGTAAAACCGTAGATTGCTCTTGGATGAAAAACCAACCTTACTATGACCCGGCCGGGAGTCGGACCTCCCGACCCTCCCGATTGCTGAGCCTCATTGCTTCAAATGCCACCGCCTTTATCCACTCGGCCACAGCACCGGTATCATAATGATAAAAAATCATTTTCATAAACCCGCGACTTCACGTAGATATAAGCGATAGGTTACATGCTTTGTAGATATAACGCGATAAGTTTATTTAAATTAGCTTTTGTCTAGATCAAGCGTCACAGCAAAACTTTAGTGTTAATAAATTAGCGGTAACTTGCGATGTCCTTTAAACGCTTTGGTATGTAACTGACAGTAATATATAGAGTTGGAAAGTACATATGAAGTCATACCTTCACTAACGAAGAAATCAGCGAAGTATCTAGAAACATTAACAGACAAGACGTCATGCTTTATGTTGGTTTTAGGTGACGAAGCGAAGATTGGTTTCTCTGGGTGGAATTGGATTCCGTAAAATGGATAACCTTTTCCTAGCATGAAAATAAAAAAAAGATCATAAGTAAATGGAATGGATCACTCATCATCATTTTCATCACCATCATCATCATCATCATCACCATCACGATCATCATCATCATCATCACCATCACCATCACGATCATCATCACCATCACCTTCACCATCACCATCATGATCATCATTATCACCATCACCATCACCATCATCATCTTCATGTTACCTTCAATTATTGCGACAAAGTCTCTCCCCTCATCGTTCCGGCTGGTAGACACAATTTTAAAGGTAGTCCTCAACGGCTGGGAATTGTTAAAATCCTTAGGATGGAAAGTAAAAGTAAGGTTAAAGATTGTATTCACCACGCAAACCTCGCCGAGTTCATTATCACCGTACCTCTGAATCCCTTAATGTATATTGGTGTTATGAGCCAGCCGATTATCATGGCTTTATAAGTTAAAACTGGTAAAGGTGATTACCCGTTAATCAATTAAAACTGATTTTGTGTTATAATTTCTTAACATGTGTTACATCCATGACCAGTTGCTACCGAGGACTTAAAATATAAAATACTAAACACTCTATCCTAGGCAAAATGATTAACTGGACTAATCAGACTACTGTAAGGTTTCGCCAATAATTTGGTCCACATTTTAACAGAAAGTGGACGACACATTACTGCAAAATGCTTAATATCTGCAATTTGAACCATCTTTACAAGGTATATTTATTAGTCAAACATAGGGACAGTTGTTCAGACTCCTAATAAGTTATTAGTTGAACATCCTTTGATGAAATTACTGTTAGTATTCTTTCCACAGTAGCATCGGCTGACAGGTCTTTCATGTGTTACGGTGTTATAACACACTTCAGTTTATACTGATTAACGGTTGTCTCTTATTCACAGTATAAACTGATAAAACCATGTACATTGGGTACACAGTAGCATCTGCTGACATTGGGTGCATGAACAGAGGCGTGCGCAGGATTTCAAAGGTGGAGGCCAAAATTCAAATTTTCGTCGACTGAGTTGGGTAGATGCATGGTTGGGTAGGTGCATGGTTGGGTAGGGGTATGGTTGGGTAGGGCATGATTGGGTAGGGCATGATTGGTTGGGGGCAAAGAAAACCGCCCATGTATCAGCAAATTGTACAGAACCGATGTCGCTTTTCATGTGTTGGCAATTGCAATAAAGAAAGTATCAAAGAACTGGTAGGTGTGTCTTCTGACTCTCTCTCTCTGTACGAACAACCATCAGTGTTAAGACCAAAGTGAATTATTTAATTACTTCTTTTTTTAATGGAAACTGCTTTTATTAGCAAAGGGAATATATTAACCAATGAACTGACAAGTTCTCTCTTACAAGTAATCATATAGTACCTGGGATGTCACGCTGAAACTATGGTAGTTGTAAGTAACTGCATAGTTCTGTAGGGCTTCTAAAATTCATTAGCAAAGGGAACATATTAACCAATGTACTGATAAGTTCTCTCTTACAACTAATCATATAGTACCTGGGGTGTCACGCTGAAACTATGGTAGTTGTAAGTGACTGCGTAGTTCTGCAGGGCTTCTAATATCCAATCAGTGGCATCACCAAGAATTCGGCTGTTACGGTAACCTATGCATATAAATAAGGGAAGAAACAACGTAAATATGTGAACATGAAAATCACACAATACGTCCCGATGATACAAAAAAGGTGTTATTTTAAATTGATCTATTAATGTATCTATTGTATGGTCACAGCCTTAATGTATCTAATGTACGGTCACGGCCTTAATGTATCTAATGAATGGTCACAGCCTTAATGTATCTCATATATGGTCACGGCCTTAATGTATCTAATGTATGGTCACGGCCTTAATGTATCTAATGTATGGTCACAGTCTTTATGTATCTAATGTATGGTCACAGCCGTTAATGTATCTAATGTATGGTCACGGCCTTAATGTATCTAATGTATGGTCACGGCCTTAATGTATCTAATGTATGGTCACAGTCTTTATGTAGCTAATGTATGGTCACAGCCGTTAATGTATATAATGAATGTCACGGCCTTATAATGTATCTAATTTATGGTCACAGCCTTAATGTATAAAATGATTGGTTACAGCCTATATAATGCATGGCCACAGCCTTAGCTTTAGAGAATGTGGTTGGGAGTGGGTCAACTTAATTAAGTTCTCGTGCACAGGCTTTGCATTGAATGAAAAAGTACACCGGTAATTTGTTTGTAAAGTGAGATGCTTTGGCTTTTTCACTTCACATTAACGTTTCATGGTATAAGTTTACATTTGTTTTGTAACTTATTCATACACAAGTCAAAGCTCAACCAGACAGCAAAACTGCAGTGTGGTTTCAATGATGCTACATGCATCATCTTATATGAATGTGTCACAACTGCATAATAATAATACTACGACTTATAATGCGCACACACCACTCAAAGAATGTTCATGGCGCAATTAACAATTAGAAATGATACAAATAATACAAATCAATACAAAACAATGACAGAAGAAAAAATTAATGGTTCAAAGATTATATAAAAGCTTTTTTCATGAAGTGGGATTTGATGCTCTTCTTAAAGTTAGAGAGAGTATATGCTTGTCTGATTTTTAAGGGGAGTTGATTCCATAAGCGAGGGGCAGAAACAATAAATGACCTACCCTCCAAGAATGTTTGGACTTAATTTCAGATAATAAAAATTGAGAGCTGGATCTTAGATTACGAGAGGGGACATAAATATGTAATAAGTCAGAAATATACATTGGACCATGTCCTTTAAGTGATTTATAAACAATAAGGAGAATTTTATACATAATACGATATTTTACAGGTAGCCAGTTCAGGTTTTTTAAGACAGGGTGGATATGACAATGCTTATGAGAATGAGTTACAATACGCGCAGCTGAGTTCTGGATTAATTGGAGTCTATGAATCTGTTCTTGTGGAAGACCGAGAAGTAAGGAATTGCCCATATCCAACCTTGAAATGATAAAACATGTACAATTTGTTCAGTTGCCTTATCATTTAAATATTTTCGTAATTTGTAGATGCCTCTGAGATGAAATTGCAGCAGAACTTGTTATTTCGGAAATGTGGCGTTTCATAGACATATTGGAATCAAAAATTACACCAAGATTACGCGCATGAGTGGAAAGGCGAACCTGAACATTACCAATTGATATGCATGGAATATTAATTTTAGCAAGCTGATGACAAGAACCAAAAAGCAAAAACTCAGTTTTTTCTTCATAAAGCTTCAAAAAATTACGTCTCATCCACAAACGGATATCATTGATGCAACTTTCAAGGCATCTGATGGCTTTAACACTCTCATCTTGAGAAGGACTGAAATCAATGTAAATCTGGGTATCGTCTGCATAAACGTGATATGAAATATTGTGCTTCATCAAAATTCTACGAATTGGAAGTGTATAAATAGGGAACCACTGGGGTCCAAGGACTGAACCCTGTGGAACTGAATATTCCATGTATACAGGATTGGATAATTCATCCCCAATACAAACATATTGAGGTCGCCTGTTTAAATATGAGTTGCACCACTCTAGAGCAACAGCATCTATACCCACGAAACTATTCAAAATACTAAATATGAGATTGGTCCAAGCTTTCCTTCTTGAGAAATCGTGTTTACAAGCAAAGGCGTCACACACACACATTTGCCTGCATGACTACAAAGGTTACGATTATCATCGAAACCAAAAAATGCAAGGCACTAAAACAAAAAGGAAAACATACATCGGTTATATTTCAATCCATGTACCATATTTTTTTATAATTGCCGCTCCGCAGCGGAACATTACACATAAGAACTTATAGCGAAATCTTAAAACTTGAAGGTTAAATCTATTTTATGTTATATTTACCCTGACTCATTGTTAAGTTAAGGTTTTCATCAAGTGACTCGAGAGATACCAACACATCTTCACCAGCGGCCAGACGCGTCAGTAACTCGTACCCTTGACAGATACCCAATATCGGGAATAAGTCACCGTTTTCGTCATAATTCTATCACAGAAAAAACAATTAAGTGTCAATCAACTCACCAACATTGACACCTTAGATTTTGCTGCTGTACGGTAATATGTAAGAAGTTATTAGTATAATATGATATAATGTACTACATCAAATAAAGTTCGAGCTTTTTATGTAATATTCCAAATATTTCGCATATTTAAAAACGTAAATTGTCGGAAATGAGGGATTGTTTCCCCCTCCCCCCCCCTTCCCCATTTTCCAATTGAGTTTCTATTTGTAAAAATATGCAAAAGTATCGTTCATAAATTTTAAATATAAGAACCAAATGAAAGATAAATGTTAACGTAAACATTCTTCAGTAACTGAACTAACACCAACTGATTAAAGTTTTAAAGGTTTGGGAGTCATTTTATCTATAATTTTAGTTTCAATTTTAAATTTATCACACGAATAGTTTTTGTAGATAACCCACACTAATAATAATTAATATTTAACATTTGGTATTGCAATATTGCAAAACTGAATTATTTTTTACCTCCTTGTGTAAACCAAGGACTAGTTATTAAATAGCAAATTGCTATACTCGTCAGTTTGTGACTGGGATATTCACCATATCGTTTCATGTTGTTTGATTAAATTACTCTAAAACCTCACTTTTTTTGCTAGATTGTAGAACATTTTCCCAGCTCTCCCATAGCCTGACGTCATCAGCTGATCATCGAGTACACCTCCTGGCAGCAAAAGTCTGTGATAAAAAAGAGAGAAAAAAAATACTTTCTCAATTTTTTCTCAGAAATACAGAGAGGACGACAACGTTAATGCCCATACAACTATACTCAGGCATATATTCAGGTAAGGATACATTGACTATTGTCGTAAGTGTATCAGACCCGTTGAAAGTATTTATGGGTTGGAGGGGCACCAACAATTTACGTAGGGGCACTAACAATTTATCCAGAAGCACCAACAATTTAAGTAAGGGCACCATGCAACCAATGGTACCATTGTGTACGAACGCCCTGTTGTTCTTCTGATGTATCCAAAATGGCGGGAAGAGAGCAATGTTCAGTGACTAGTTGTACAACCTTCAGCATGATTACCATGCACAATAAATAACCTTATGTTAGTTACACCAATACTCTGATCGTATACAGCATGTCGCATCTGTCTAACATGTGCTAAACTTGCTAAACTTGTCGCTTTTCGCTTTGGAACAGGAAGTATATTTTCTCGATGCATGAAACGCATCGCTATGTTTATGAACTAGTGCAAAATAATTTGCAACAAAAACTAAATTTAAGTCTGTGGATGATGAAATACAGGCAGCTGCTATGCACGTGTTGGACGGGTTATTTTAGGCAGGAAAGAACACAAACTGTCTATACTCCAGGCCTTGTGCTTGAAATGAATAATGAATTAAGCTATTTTCCCTATATACATCTCCAAAGTAAGTTTAATTTGCCTATATATTTGTTATAGATCACAATGTACGAGTTACGATAATTCCCAAACAGAAATGGGTTTTTTCTAGGCTGTATGAGGTGACATGTTTCTTACAAATTTAAGAACCTAAAACACATTTCCAGTTTTGGATTTGCATCTTGTGTAGTAATAAAAAATGTAAACGATTATTTCGAGTCTAATTTTCTAATTAGCATAACTTGTTTAAGTTTACTCGAGAACTGAGAGAACTCAGAGTTTATTACGTTTAGCCTCGAATGTTATTATCAGAACGATTAATTAAACATGTGCATTCTACAACGTACGTCAACAGATTTTCTACAAATATTAAAATAGATCGTGCAGATATTTACATACCCATTTAAGGATTGGAACAAATCTTCATACTCGCTGTCACTCTGGTTAACCAAGATTGGAACTACCCTTGCACCCGATGACTCCAGGAACTTGACATAGGTAGCTGGGAGGTAAGTTGACCCAAACTGACTCATTTCAGACGGGGTTTCCTGCGTCATAACTCCTGTATTCATAATTAGAGGATTGAACATCAACAGACAGACAAACAGGAAGACAGACAATGGAACTTACTGTTCTCATAAATAGCTAAAGCCACCTCTGTGATTCTCAGAAAACTTGCAGACTAGAAACATAGCCAGTGCATGGGCGTGGAGGAGTTATGTGCATGTATGTGCGTTTCGGGGACATCAATGTGAGTTTGAGCAACAGCACGGTAAAACAGCAGCAACAACTTTAGTTTAGACAGCAGCGACCTTAGTTTAGACAACGAAATAAGTTTGCCCTTTTCGCATTCCATATGGTTTAGCTAGTGAGAACTTCTACAAGGACTTACAGACCATATTTCTTTAACGAATTAGTTTGTAAGTCAACGGAGAAGTTATATGGAGTGTACTACCATAAACCGACCGCACGCAAACTCTGACACGTAATCTAAACCAACCCAAGCTTGTGTTATCCGCACCATGAATGCGTCTAAAAATGATTTCAAGTCTGTACACCCATTATTAGCCAGAAACATGCTATGGAAAGAAGACAAAGCAATAACTAAAACTTAAGACAAGTAAAGCTAATTCACCTTTGAAATATTAAAGAATTGTCAACAACGGGCTGAGTCAGATGTAAGCAAGTAGAGTTGATTATAAATTACAAATGTTTAATTCCCACAAATAGAAATCTTGACCAATGGTAATGGTTGCCAAACACTCTTCCTGTTGACCCTGGATTGGGTAGCTGAGTATGAATTGTACATTTAGGGGACTATGAAGTTTGTAATATACCAATGATTTCTTATCTTGACATAGAAACCTGGATACAAGTAAAAACTCAACATGTTGTTCAATATGAATTGATGACATCTCGTCTGTTTGCTTCCTGCAAGTGAAATTTTGATGAAAATTATATATGAGCATATTTTGAAAACTACATTAAGATCAAGTGACATTCTTTCAGCGAAGAAGTAGACCTTCCCCTTATCAATCTCACTTAAAATTTAAGCAGTTTGCATTGTAAATATACTTACACGGGAGCCGGCTTCAACGACCCTAGGGCCACACCCCTTCCTTGACAAAATTTTTGATTCGTCTCTAGCCTAGGGCCGTAGCTATGTATGAAGGCAAAGGGACTCCCTCCCCCCCCCCCCTAACAAAAATTTCTCCCTTAAGGCCTTCTTTAGGGCGGATTGGTGACTCCCCTCCCCACCGCAAAAAAAAAACTAAAATCAGTCGGGGAATTTAGAATACCCCCCCCCACTCTAGACAGCTTTGAAATCCTGTTAGTAACTGAATCAAAATTCCACAAATGTTCCTCTCTGTGTGGCCATAATCCATATTACCAATGGACTAATTTTTTTAAATGTTTGCATGCGTGATAAATAGGCTAAGTTCTTACCGATAATTGGTCTGTTATTAAAAGTCGTTTCTCCAACAGAAAGGTATATACATAATATAACATTCAACGACACGAAACATCTTTCACTGTCCATGGTTAAAAGGTTGGGCTCATCCGTTGCAACAGTTTAGTAGTTGGCAATTATGAAACTAATATACTTTTTTATCGACGTTTTATTTGCTGCCTTTATAAACAGAAAGGAAAGTGCTTCCATTTTGTGCCATTTGTTGGTTGTTTGAGAAGAACGATGTACGCCCTCTGCTGCTATTTGTTGATTGGTTGAGAAGAACAATGTACGCCCTCTGCTGCTATTTGTTGATTGGTTGAGAAAATGGATGTACGCCCTCAGTTGATATTTGTTGATTGGTTGAAAAGAACGATGTACGCCCTCTGCTACTATTTGTTGATTGGTTGAGAAGATGGATGTACGCCCTCAGTTGCTATTTGTTGATTGGTTGAGAAGATGTATGTACGCCCTCTGCTACCATTTGTTGGTTGGTTGAGAAGAACGATTTAAGCGTTTGTAACTGAGTCAGGATATCAAATAGTTTCCATATAAACTAGATGATGCTTACATCAACTCCAGGATAAATAGGCTCATTTGTCCACATTTCCTGTGCCATTAATTCCATTGTTTTCGTTGTTCTATAAATATACAATTAGATACAACATTCTCATAACGATCGTGCTTATTAAATGTTGATTTAAAAGAAGAAGACAATGTCCGATTTTTTCACAATATGAATAACATAATTAATACAATACGCTGTAGAATTCGAAGACAACATAATACTATCCTCTGTAGAATTCGAAAACAACATCATTAATACTATCCCCTATAAAGTTCGAAGACAGCATCATTAATACTATCCTCTGTAGAGTTCGAAGTTCGATTTTGTTCACAATATGAATAACATAATTAATACAATCCGCTATAGAATTCGAGGACAACATAATACTATCCTATGTAGAGTTCGAAAACAACATCATTAATACTATCCCATGTTGAGTTCGAAGACAACATCATTAATACTATCCTCTGTAGAGTTCGAAGACAACATAATACTATCCTATGTAGAGTTCGAAGACAACATCAATAATACTATCCTCTGTAGAGTTCGAAGACAACATAATACTATCCTCTGTAAAGTTCGAAAGCAACATCATTAATATTATCATCCAAGGAGTTCAAAGACAACATCATTAATACTATTCTTCACGGAGTTCGAAGACGGGTCAAAGTTTACTCTTCACTGGCTGCAATTGAAGTTTGAAACACTTGTTTGACGAACAATCAGCTTACTAACACCAAACCAGACAAATTACTGAAATATGTTTGCTAGAATTATGCAAAAGAATAATTCCCCTTCACTTTTCCCAGCCCAATCAAACAAGTAAACAACTAACACGGATGAGGATCTACTTACCTTTCTGATTCCTAGGAAGCCATGAAATTTCTCTTCTGTAATGTCAGACTAGTAGGGAAGAAAAACAACTCTGTCAAGTCATGGAATAGTTTTAAGGAATTATAACAGAATCTTCACAAAAAGGTCGTTACATGTAGGATTCTTTCTACTGTTACCAGCATGCTTGAGACACTCAATTCACATAGTATCATGCAATAATATTGTATCATACCATTATAAAAAATCAACAATATAATCGTTGTTATAATATAGCACGCTCGACAATATAAAACATCCACAATAATTTTGTTGCATATAGTATTATATATTACAATGACATATTAAGATAACAATTAAATTGTTAATTTGTTTTTAATATTAAAGTACAGTAGTATTGTATACCAGCAAGTGAATCAGCTGCTTAAGAGGATAATTAAATACCTTCCGACAAAAAGGTACGGTGGTCCTCAAGAGACAGATGTTCAGTTATCCAAGTCTCTATAATATAATATGTGCTGATATCATGTATTTACCATTTTGTAGCAATCTTAGTGTAATCTATCTTCTATTCAACTAATATTAAGATGTATACGTTACTAAAAAGTCGGCGACTCATCACCATAATTTGTCGTGATACCGGTTTGTGTATATTCGAATACATAATCAGACTGAAAGTGTGCAACCTTTTAAAAGAAACACACAAATACTATACTTCAGGACTAGTCTAGCAGCCCGGTTGATCAATATGGCATTTTGTACATCAATTCTAGGGCAATCTACATAAAGTGTAGACCAATTTACTGGGCTCAGTTGCTGGGTGGTATATCGGTTTAAGCATCAGACAGTGTATACATACATTACAAGTGGAAAATGTGGAAGCTCTTCTCGGTCATTTAAAGTACATGCATGGCATTCATTCTGGAAGCAGAAGAAAACTAGTGTGGATGTCGGAAAACTGCTATGCAACTTTTTATCAATTATTTTGCTACAAGAGGCATCTTAGAAATTCATTGCAGAGAAGAGACACGGGTTATAATTGTCGTTGTGAAGTACATACTGGTCAACCAGAAATACATGCTCCTTGCAGCATCAATGACAATGACAGTGAGGATAACGATATAGGTGACATGGATCTTGGTAAACATTTTGAAGAGGACATGAATGTCAATGTTATTAGTAATGCAATCACTACATATATTGCAACACTTAAATCATACAGTAGCATACCGTACAGATCTGTGTCAACTAAAATAGTGAATCAAGTTAGAGAGATTTTGAAAACAGAAGTGATGACACTTAAAAAAAACTGAGAAAAAGCTGAGAGCATTTCAAACTGAGTTGAGATGGAGAGATAAGCATGTCCAAAAAATGCTGAATTGTTTTCAAGACATGAATCTATTTTAATGGTTTTCTTCTGAATTTTTGAAAATTAAATATTTGAAAGGAAGAATGCCCTGGTGCTGCCAGAAGAGAAAATAATTGAGCAAAACTCCCAATCTGAACTTCATAGGAAAGACAGAGTGGCTTTGCAAGTACTAAAAAAGTGATACATACCAATATCTTCTACTTTCACGGCTCCTAAAAGCAATATTAGAGCAACCAGGTGTAATGCCTTTGATTTTACAAGCAGTGCATTGTGAAATAGCAACCTTCCTGGATGGCAAATTTGTACAGAAGCAATCACCAATCGCAGAGAAAGGCTCTGAAATTTAAATTGCTGTTGTATAGTGATAAGTTTTAAACTGTTTATCCTCTTGGATCTAAAAGATGCACGCATAAACTCTGTATTTTCTACATGAACATGTTGAACGTACCAAGTGTGCTCCAATGTAAATCTGAATAATATAAACTTACAGTTTTGAAATCAGTCAGTCCTGAATATGGAATGGTTATAGTATTGCACCAAATCAAGGAAGATTTCAATGCACTACATGCATATGGTTTAGAATTTTATTGTCCTGATTATGCGGGTATTGTAAAACGCACGTTATCTTAATGTAATGGGTGAAAACCTTGGAATCCACACGCTTGGTTTGTGCGGGTTGATCTTCAACGAGCTGCTACTGCAGATTATGTAAAGTATACCAAAGGTACCGCACCACAATTAGTATGGAACGCGAAAAGGACCACAACATATGATGATGCAAATGATGATCTAATTTTATACGATCATGTACTGAAAACTTACGATCATGTACT
>KN887420.1:30719-47712 GCA_000934455.1 Apostichopus parvimensis | reverse complement strand
AGAAATAATCCACCAAAAATGAAGGTCGCATGAACTTTATTGCAGATTTCCTGAGGGACGAATTTGTATTTTTCTCCCGAAATCACGCAACTAAATGGCTGCTATCCAGCCTGGCAAGTGCCATCTCCAGCGATCTGGCAGGTATTGAAATCTGAAATTTTCTTGTTACGCTGCGCGCCAACCAATGGTGGCGCTCCGCTTAGATAGTACTTACGGCCGGATTACTCGAATCGATTACGTCCCCCCCCCCCCCACGGTACAAATCGGATTGACGCCCCTGGTTATACGTTACTCAGGGATTCAACCAATATCCCCTTCCCAGCTTTATATGTGGACCTCGCGTGCCACTCGCCGCCCCTCCGCTCCCCTCCCCTTCCTTACTATTAGAGCGTTACTGGTACCGGTAATATCATTATGGCGACGTTAAGAATTTCAAGTATTCGACTTACCCTAAAGTTGATCCACATATTAGCTCGCTCATAATTCTGTAAGGAATATTTTTGTTTGTGAAGTATATGTGCGAATGAAATACATTCTTGTGTACGTGGAAAAGAAGTTTCCATTAGATATATCCTTAAATTTATGCCTTTCTGTGTTATGACCTTCGGGGACTAGATAACTTTAAAACATTGAAGCAAGGGTGATGAACAAACATATGTCAGTTTGTGTAATTGAAATGGATAGAGGGGGCCGTGTAGAAATTGTCTGATATTTCTTCTTTTATATTTCTTCTGTTACATACGAGAAAAACCCAGGGTCGTGAGGCCGGAGGAGGGGGAGGGGGTTACTGCAAGGAGATGGTAATGGGAGCAGAGAAGTGATTGAAGAGGTAGTCACAGCGGCATTCATGTCTTCCTCTCCATGTTTGTTACACTTCCTAAATTACAACAGCGATCCCATTGTTAGATCAGTTTTTGTTCTTCTGTCATCTTCTATTTCAATGGTTGGTTGATAAAAGATGGGTACCTCACCGATTCTTCAGACATAACATAATTTGAACATACAATGGCTATCATAAACATGCATCATTTTCTTTCCGGTGAGATGGGTTCACAAAAAAAGAGGAATTCAATAATGATGCAGGAGCGACGTGTGGAGGTTCTAATACGGTGGTGGATGATGAGATGCAGGTACTATGAGGGTACTCCTACGTCAGATAGACAGACTTAGAAGATATATGATGATATGATAGTATTGTGTGGCCGAAACTAAGTAGTACTTTAGGATAGACCGTTATAATGTAAGTAAATGTACACAGGGATGAGAATGCAGCGGGGTGTCACACTGGATCCTGCCCACGTGGGAATGAAACCAAGTTGGGTGCGGCTCCGATTTGAGAAAAATTTTAAGCACTAATTAAAACAAAAAAAGCAACAGTTTATGATCGAATTGATAAAACTGTAAACAGCCATTGTTTTTACCCAGATGAGGAAACTATGCAAATTAGACTACACTATAAAAATGTATACAAATGTATCTTTCAGATGTTTGTTAAGTCCGTTCTTGTTGCTCACTCAACATTCATAGAGTAAAAACTATGGAACGCGAAAAGGACCACAACATATGATGATGTAAATGATGATCTAATTTTATACGATCATGTACTGAAAACTTACGATCATGTACTGAAAACTTACGATCATGTACTAGAAATACACGATCATGTACTAAAAATTTACGATCATGTACCAAACATATACGATCATGTACTAAAAGTATACGATCATGTTCTAAACATATATACGATCATGTACTACAAACGTACGATGTACATCAAAACAAATACGATCATGTACTAATAATGTGATGTTCAAAAAAAGTGGCGTCTGCATACGCGTATGTATATTCATATGTGGCGTCTGCATACGCGTATGTATATTCAGTGTAAACTCATTAAGAACTATTAGGGGCGGGGCTTCGGTATCAAATTTGATATTCCTAGGGGGTACGGTACTTTGTAATCAACGGGTAGCATACTATATTATTAATTTGAAGTGAGTAATAATCACTGAGGATTGGCTGTAATAATAGCTATGGAGATGAATATTTAGCAGACCGCGAAAATTGTTTCGGCATTTGAACGTCCGTACGTTTGGAACGTATACAGTATACTACACGTGCGTACGAACATACACTTAGTCACAAATAGTAAAGCACAATAAACGCCGATCAAATACGAATTTAGAAATTTGCTTCATTATATTGTCTCAATTCACGAGAAACATGGATGGTATAATTGAGTCACTGGAGCTACCAAACACCGAGCAAGTGAAGGAAAATTTCCGCAAAGAAAGGGTAGGTCTACCTTAAATCGAATTACGAATGGTTGTAAGCTCAGCCTGCCCTTAGTTTGGGCCATGCGTACAGTACTTTAGTCCTAGCCATGCAGTTAGTCCGACTCCTAGCATGGAGTCTATTTTACCTCCATCATCCATGGTCCTAGTCACAGCTAAGTTATAGGCAGGCGGCCCTAATGACTATAGGCCTAGCCTTGCATAGTTTTTATACCAACTTATACTGTAGCCTACTGTATGTTAGCCTAGTTAGTACAAATAGATTTGAAGCTGGATCTAAAGGGTTCTGGCCCATACCCAGTAACATAAGGAGAAGCCCTAACTTAAATGTAACGACTAATGGTAGTCTCTAACTTACACTAGCCCTCAGGATGTGCTCATGTTGTAAATTTTCTTTTATTGCTTATTTAGAAAGTGTAAGATATTATCATATCAAACGTAATTTTAAGCAAACTATACATTTATGAATTATGTAGCACTAGTTTTTAATAAAAAGATTCCTAATTGGAGTTCTCCCCAAGGACACGAATCGAAACCCATGCCACCAGGTGGGCTAGGATGCAGATCACCCAGCATCACAAGATACCCAGCACTCAAAATTTCCTGGGCACATCTCTGACTGAACCCTAGTATTATGATAACTGTTACTGTGTACACTACTGCTGTCACAAAAACCTCAGTATCACAGTATCTACCAACTACATCCAGAAGCATGTAGGCCTACATAAAAGTGGTCACTTAGCCAGGATGCCAACATATTGTATTATTTAGCCTTTATAAAGGAGTTAATGTGGTAGATTAATGAAATAAATAAACCACAGATTGAGAGATGATAACTTCATTGAAGGAAATGGAGAGATAAAGGAAATGTTGGAGAGGTAAACTGCATGGTCATATTGTCACCCTTATATAAAATATTTTCATTTCAGATCACACCCTGGATGATTAGAGGCATGACAGCCAATGAATTTACGCTGCTGGGTGTCAGCAACTCAGGAAAACAAGCTCTCTTAACCTTGCGCTGCAAAACATTCTGCGCTGGTCCGAGAGCAGAGAATACATGTGGTAATCCATCATTTCACTCAAAGACAACATGTTCCATTAGAACATTTAAAATGTTATAAATGTTTATGCTTTAGATTCAGTACTCATACAGCTGGATTACAACATGCTAGATGTATCAATGATTGATATTGGCAGAAACCATTCTTTGCATATTTTCTGGGCCAAGTAAGCCTCATTCAATTTTCTGTATTCAAATTTGGCATTATTGATAAATCATAAACAAATTTCATAAAAACAAACATGATATATTGCAATCATCAAATGCTGTCTGTAGTTGATATGTATTTTTCTGTAGTAGGAGTAACAACATCACTTATCTTGCCAAATCATTTAAGGCCAACAGAGGTAAAATTGAATAGTCAATACTCAATACTATATGTAATGAACCCAGCTAAATTGCATTCATGGGCTAATGGTATTTGATTTATTTTACATCACAAACTTAAAATATCAGTACCTATTACATGACTAACAAGCATGATCCATTTTATTCCTTATATAATTATGAGGATTTTTCAAAACTTTTGACTGTTTTCTGTTACCAGTAATTGATTACCAGCTTAAAGATCTTCTGTACTGGCCCCTAACTATAGCATGCTATAACTAAAGTTTCTGTAGTTACGTAATCGACCTGCCTGGCGCCATGGTCCTAAAAATGACCCCTGCTTAGTGTGTGGTAATGTGTCCTTCAACATACAATGTAGTTTGCACTTTGCAGAGTCTATGTGCAGAGCTAGCAAAACAAGTGTTGTTCATTGGTTGATACAGAGCACGTCAGATAAGTTTGTCATTAAGCATTTTTTTTTTAGTTATAGCATGCTATAGTTGGGGCCAGTACAGCAGATCTTTAATAGTTGGGGCCAGTACAGCAGATCTTTAATGTGACATGCACTCTAATATATATTTAGGCAGCAATTCATTACTTTAGAATTGGTCAAAGATGGGTTCCAGCACATGGATACATGGCTAAGTCTCCATAATAGTTGCACCATTGTGCAACCTTGCAATATCGACATGCACATACAGTAGTACTCTCAAATAACATATAGGTTAGTCTTACCTTCACATAGTGAAGGTACCCGCAGGCTAATGTATTGTTTAATATACCTACAGTTCTGATAGTGCAATGACATTCTTGATTTTCTTTTTACAATAGCTGATGAACGCCGGAGGTTATTTATGGGTTTTCAAGCAAGGTCTGGAAAGAAACGCAAGAGGGGAGTGAGACAATTTACGCTGGTTTTCTTTGCATTGTCACATACAAAATCGGTATGCTATAATTAAAGTTTTTTTGAGTAAATAACAACATCATGGTTATGAAGTTAAATACCCAGAAGTTAATTTAAAAGTACACATAACATAATTTTTTTTCATTGTCAAAGGCAGAAGGAATGTATGCGATGGTGATGGGTGTATGCGTGTGTGTGGCACCTGTTCTTAAGCACTCTCACTTGATAACAAAAACTTCGGTACACTTCAGATTTGGTGTGTAGTTTCCCTCAGTGAGATCTCAACTTGAATTGTGTTTTGTAATCAACAAAGGTCATTTGAGGTCAACAGGTCAAAGTATGAAAGCTTTGTACACCTGCAGGATATCTCAAGGAGTAATACTGTAGTTGGTTGAACTTCAGAATTAGTATGTTGGTAGTGCTTGGTGAGTAAGTAGATGATTCTTAGTGTTTTTCATTGAGGTAAAAGGTCATTTGAGGTCAACAGAGACTTGAAATCTCTGAAACTAACCCCTCGTTAGTGCTTTAACAGAGGTCAAATTGTGTAAACATGGTATCTCCAAATGGGAAGCTTTGATAAATTCCATACCTATCGTGTGAATGTCCCATGTTGAGTAGGGCAACCCTCTTGTTTTCAATGGAGGTCATTTGAGGTCAACAAGTCAAATTGTGAAACCCTTGTAAACATGATATCTCAAGGAGGGGAAACTTTGAATCATAATTGACATGCGGATGTTGCACATGTAGTAGAAAACCATATTGTCTTTGGAAGAAGTCAAAGGTCAGATGAGTGTATAAGCGTAGCTTTTTCAGATTTTCCATGCTTTTTTTTCTTTCCTTGACATTGGTATTATTCAGTATTGTAAATGTAATTGTAAAAAAGAAAAAAGTGAAATAAACGAAACGAAACGAAACATCTGCAGACATCAAATATGATAAATATATTCACAAACATGACATACTAAGTATGGAATCCTGTCTTAATCTCATATCTGGTATGTGATGTTAATAATTACAGTAATTGCAAGAAGTTAATTAATGCCCACATGACATACTGTTATATCTTGCATCCTATCAGTCTACTATGGTATTTGTCACCCTTTTTCTCCTCCAAATCCCGACACATTTTTGTGTTCTGGTTCTGCTTTGCTGTCAGTCTTTGCCCTTGTTGTAACATTGAGGCTCACAATTTTTGATGCATGATTGTTTATAATGTTAGAGACTCACAACACTTGGTAACATTAGCAATATTGGTTAGTCCCTCTGTTCAGGGTGTTTGATAAATTGGCTGTTTTTCGGTGAATTTGCTGGCACACTTTTTATGCATATAAGAAATTACTATGATAGCATGCATAAATGTAAATAAATATACAAATAACATTGTTCATCATGACTTTGCTACAGGAAAAAATACCTAAGCCATTTGTCCAGAATGACTTGACAGAGTGTGGTCTAGGCCAACGTAGGGTTCAACTCCCTACAACTGCTTCACCAGAAGATGTGAGGGACATCTTATTGCAGGAGTTCCCTAAGTTAGCTGAGGCTGGGGGATTTGAATACATGAAGGCAAATGCCTCAAGTAAGAAACTTGAGCCCATCCCGTTGCCTAATGATGGTTTTAGTGCCTCAGAATTGAGAGTTGCCGCAAAGCAGTCACGTGTATACTTGAGGCCCATCCAGCATAACCTACAAATCGGTGGTGGTAGAAGTGTTGTAAGTTATATTGTTTATATTTTATATCACTTCATATCTGATACTATGGAAATATGTCAGATGAAACGTTGGGAGGTGTTGGCTGAATTTAGCACTTGTAATTTTAGAGTGTATGGGTTTGGATTCCTTCGCCTAAACCTATAAATCAGTGTATGCATTTCAGAAGTGAATAGTAAAAGAACTATTCCTTTTAGTGTGGATGCTGTGTTGTTTGTTCTCTGATATCTCCCTTATGATGCAATAAATCACTTGTCAAATATGTACAAGTAGATCACTTTATTTTCTAGGGCTGTCATAGCATTTACTGTCCATTCAAAGAAGTCAAAAACAAGAAAACCCTAAATGTGCATATCTCAAAAAGACTTTTCTTGAAGATATCTTAATCTTTGCATGTTAAACTCTTATATCAAGTACATCAACCTACTGTTTTGGATGCTAATAACACGAATTATAATGAGTAGGCAAGACATCATACAACATGTAATTTGATACCCAGATACATATGCCTGATTTACCTCATGTGGTTTATTCATTGCCAAATGAACAATCAATCTATGCAGTTGTTATACTGTGAATGTAACTCCCAGCTTATAATCAAATTCTTTTAGCTGTGCAGACAGTGCCAATTTAGAATAATAAATCTCATTGTACATATATATGCTTCAATCAAACTTAAAAAACATTGTGACCAGGTTATCTTATCAGTGATAAGATGAATTTATCTCATACTTAATAAATCTGCTACCTTTTCTGAGTAGGAGATCTAATTCATTTTGTCTCTGGTCAAAATCAAAAGAGATCAAACTTAGAAAAGATTGTATTCATGCTAGCTATATGTTCATGACAGTGAAACATAAAACCTCTTTTGGTTTTCATCTTCTATTTAAGTTCATGGCTTAGTTGTAACTTGTTGGTAATAATTACATTGCTTTTATATTTTAGACATCCACAAATGATGCAATGGAACTCAAAGAAAAATGCAGTGGATGTCATCAGATGGTGTCACAGACCAAACTTCGTCAGCATCTCAATCGGCAATGTCCAGCTAGAGGGTAAGAAACAAATTACTTTCACGATAAATTTAACATATAAAACATGTGCTGCTTAATTACAGTACTGTACACCACTATTTTTGTGGTAAAAAAATATCAATATGATGGACATGTATGTGATATTTACTTGGTCAACTGACAAAGACTCTATTTGCCTCAATGAAACTTGGATGAATAAGATCACAATAACTTGTGCCATAACATGGCCTTGCAACAATAGCTAGAATAGAAAAATGCTGAAGAATTGATACCAGTTAAGTGTGTATGAGTTTGGATTTGGTATGCATCAAGGAGACTTGGATTTTTTTTTTACCAGAATTGCACAAGTGCATTTTAGTTTCGATCAGGCATCCTGATCATGATTAATATTTTTTGTTAGTATATAAACTGAGCTGAAGTTATATTCAGAGACTCCCTTCAACACTTGCTAAATCAGCCGAAAACAGATGGATCTTCCCCTTTCTTCATGTAAGGGTGTAAGCCACTGTTTGTTCTTGATCAGAGAACTCTGGGTTTAGTGTGAAGACCAAACACAGAGCAAGACACATACAAGAAATGGAAAACTCAACTGGATTGGATCAAAAGAAATTATAATTATGAATAAGAAACGATATACAGCTGATCTGGGCCCAGTCAAGTAATTAAATAAAATAACTTACAATTGTGAGGTGCGCACCCAATAGTTTAAGTAAATACACTTAATTTAAAAGTTGTTTCTGGTGGGTTGGCCTGCTGGTGACATCAAGTATTCCACAAAATCAGATCTTCCACGACAACAGATCTTCCACGACATCTTCAACTTGGTATTATTGAGTTATCATGTTTACAAGCTAGGTGTCACAAACACATATATACAAACAGACTTCACTCGTTTCATATGACATTTCACCTTTGTTAAAAAACAATACACATTTTGTTCTCAATATGATACATCAACATACCAAATATGAAAGATGTTCAAGCTTCCCATCCTGAGATATCTTTTTTACAAGATTTTCAGACTTTCATCCCTGCTGACCTCAAATGACCATTGAATTCCATAAAAATAATAGTGCACATCTAGGAATCAGAACGCATCCAGGTGTCAAATATAAAAGAATTCCAAGCTTCCCTTCTTGAGAAATCGTGTTTACAAGATTTTCAGACTTTCACCCCTGCTGACCTCAATTGACCTTTGACATCCAATAGAAACAGTAGTGCACTTCTGCTTATCATACTGCATCTATGTATCAAATATGAAAGATATCCAAGCTTACCTTCTTGAAATGTCGTGTTTTCAAGCTAGGCGTCACACACACACATGCACACACGCACACACATGCCAAAAACCAGAAATGGTCACTATTAATAAGAAAGTAATATAATCATATTAAGAAAGTAATATATAAGAAAGTAATATAATATAATCATATGAGCACAATTTAATTGTTAAAAGTGTGTATGAAAAATCACTTGAAAATCCAATTATGAATGAGTACCATTGCCTTTATGTGTGATCCAGGATCATCTGTCAACAGAATACTTCATAATTCTAATAGCCAATATATACAATATAATCATGTCCAATTATCATATTGTCAGTCACAAGGTTTTACTGTCTCGTAACTCATAACACACATGTATTCTTGTTTTTTTTTAGAAATCCCAATGTGCCAGTAACCATGCAGGTGTCATCAGATGAAGAGTTGCCATTGGTGAGTACTGAAAGTTTGATGAGATTAACATCCCATGGTGTTATTTGATATTGAGTTTGAACCACAATTTTTGTTATATGTCTTCATGTGAGGGTATGTATCAATTATTGGTTTCGATGAAAAGAGAAACCTATGCCTTCGATATGGCGTGTGTGCGTGCGTGTGTGTGTGCGTTTTTGTGATGCATTGTTTGTTAACAAGATACCTCAACAAGAGTAACCTTGACAGTTCTCATATATGGTATGTGAATGTCTCATATTAAGAAGAATCACCCTATTGTTTTGGTGAGTTCAAATATCATCTGATGTCACCAGAGGTCAAACCCTGAAAACCCTTGATACCTCAAGAACAGTAGCTTGGCCTCTTTCACATTTGATATGTGGTTGTGCCATATTGACTACAAGAAGCCTAATATTTTTGGTAAAGCTGAAAGGTCATCTGATGTTATCATAGGTCAAAAACTGAAAAAGCTTGCTAACATGATATCACAAGATGGACATGTATGGTATGTGGATGTACTATACTGAATACAAGAAGATTATTGTTTTTAGTGGAGGTCAAAGGTCATTTGAGTCCTGAGGGAAAAGTTTGAAAATTTTGTAACACGATATAGCAAGAAGGGAAGCTTAGACATCGTCCATATTTGGTATGTGGATGTACGACATTGAGTAAAGAAGCGTTTCTTGACCAAAGGTCAGTAGGGTGACATGTTAAAAACCTTAAACACAATATCTTAAAATATGAAACTCTGACTTCTCTAAAATTTAGTATATGGTTGATGGCCCACAGCAAGCCCAAATGTCAGCAGGGGTCAAAGCCTGAAAATCTATTAGCCATATTGAATAGTTCAAGCCTAGTGCTTTCTTTGGTCAGCAAGGGTTAGTATGTAACAATCTGAAACCCTTGCACCATTGCCCACCTCTGGTAAGCTATGGGAAAAGTTGGAATATTTTTTATCCGATGTTGCTTCTCATGTTGTGGAAAAGACAGTACCTAGAAAATATTTCCTATGGGCAAACAATCATTAAGCATTTTGATGTTTCTGGTTGTATTCTTGTAAAAAAATTGGTGTAATTATTTGGAATGTGTTGCAGGATGCTCAGTTTAATATAAATATATATAAATATATGTATATAAATGTAAATGGATTTTTACTCCTGCTAGGTCTTTACTGATGAGAATGCACAAAGAGCTGATGTAAACAGGTATGTCTTACTGTTGTTGCCAAGTGTACAGTATGAAAAATCTCTTATCAACAATCATGTTTGATGCATTTTACTGTGTATAGACAATACTATCCCAACACTATACTAAAAAACTTGTGACCACATTCTCATTGGAGTGTAAGATGGTACTCATCTCATACTTAAATGCTTTAGTCAACGACTTGCCCATACTGAGGAGATGATTCATATATTTTTTTTTATGGTTGAGGTATTACAGGTCATCAAATGAAATCAGTCAAATACTATAAACCTAGTACACAGTAACTCAACAATTCCAAATAACTCAGTGTTTGTATGTACATTCATTGTGAGGTCTTCAAACATTATTTCATTGCAAACAACTTGATCCAGAAATGTTTATTCCCATATTCGTTGCAAATAATATGACCCAAAAATGTTCCATTTCCAGTCCTTACGGATCATGTATTGTACTTAAAGGCAAGAGAACTCCTTATTAGGGATGCACCGGATATCCGGTTCGGAGGACTATCTGGGCGGTGTAGTTCGAATAGCAAAATATCCTGCAATTTCCCATTGAGAAGGTGTTTGTATGAACTTAAATTTAAGTAACAATTTTTACAAAAATCAATTAAAAAAATTCTGGAAAAAAATAAGGTTAAATGAATCCTTCAGTTTGAAAACTAATTTATGATAGAAGTGTGTGTATACTAAACTATATTTTTTATAAACGCAATTTGACATAAACACATGTATCAAGCAGTCTTTTGTGAAAAAAATTACATTGCAGTTACTTGAATTTTAATGTATGTAGTTAACACCTCTAAGTTCTATTTAATCTCATACAGGATCTTTTTACCTTGTTTATAAGGAATGGCGTAATCACATATCGATTTGCTTCTTTTACTTCTTAAATGATTTCTCTTTTATGCAATGGAAAATCTGGTCTGGCGGATTTTTACCTGGCATGTTTTCATTTACTATTCAGCCAAATCCTGTCCCGGCCAGATCCACAAATTTGGATCCAATGCATACCTTCTTTTGGTACATTGGCTACATGCCCAAGAAATTTATGCAGTGATTAGTAGTGAATGAGAGTAGATGACATGCTTGAAATTCAAAGTAAATGCAAAACACTCTTTACCTCAATTTATCAAAAGTGTCTTAATTTTGATCAAGTCAACCAGAAACAATGCTATTTATTTCAATATATTTAATCATCTCATATTTATAATTCACAGTTCTAACACATTTGAAAACAGTTTAGATGATAGGGGCAGCTCTGATTTGCCATCTTCATCAAGGAGCCATCAACCCTCTACTTCCTCAAGAACTGACCAACATTCAGTAATGCCATATATGTAAGTTAAATTATTGTTTTATACAAAATAATACTTTGGTCTATATGCATTGTCATATGATATAATCAGTAAGTCTCATTATAGAGAAGATATTGAGTTTGTGAATGCTTTTTATTTACAAAAGACTCTTTGTGTATCTTAGTTTCCAATTGTACCAAGACCAATGGTCTTCAGAATCATCAGAAGTCAAGCACTTAAACCATTCATCATACCATAGTTACACACTGTACATCCAAAGGTAACATAGATGAAAGATACAAAGTTCGTAAGCAGGCTATTTAACAATCTCAATCTGGAAACCAGGATGTCATTTCAGTCCAGTCCATACAGTCCAGTCCACTGAACATTGCAGTCCATGCAATAAATTGTTTTATGCATCATGGACTGAAAACTTCTCATTTCTCATTTGGTCTAGGTCATATGTTCAAGAATGTATATCTGGAGGTGATTTGTCATCAGACGATGAAGATGGTGCTCTCAGCGCAGCCATTATAGAGAGCCTGCAGACTAACAGGTATGTATACTCACTACCTGTACATTTGTGTTAGCACATCCCAACAATCAGTTCTTGATTAACTGCTGACAAGTCAAGGAATCTATTAAGTTGTGATGGCCTGTACATGTCTGTCTGTCTATGTATGTGTGAATGTGTTACTTTGCTTGTAAACACCATCAGCGCAACATGCTTCCTCAGATTTATTTGAAACTTGGTGTGTATGTTTCTCATAATTCATGGTCCCTATTGATTTTGGTGACAGTCAGAACTCATTTGAATGCTATTGAATTTGGTAGAAGTCACAGATCATATCTAAAACCTATAACCACCTTTAAAGTTAAAGTGATGTGTGACATATACTATTAGGTTGTCCGTATTGATCAGAAAATTCCTATATGTGGTCAGCAAATCAAGACTGATAACCATGTAAAGAACTTCAACTTTGATAACTTAGTATCGAAGTTCTTCATGATGTGTGCATCATCACAGTTGTTGATGGAGGAGAACATAGAAGGTTAAAGAGGTAGAGCATTTGTTATATATTGAAAATGCATACAGTGATATCTAATATAAATTCTAACAGCCTTTTGCTCGCCATGTTGATCTAAATGTGTAAACGCAAGTAATCTCACAGCTGGTGGTTTTCTGGTCATATTTTGTTGACAGCAATAAATCCCATTTCAACAAATAATGTTTCATAATTTGTGTCTCTGTATTTACATTGCTACAACAGGGCAGAAGTGGAAACTGGAAAGACCCTTGCTGAAATTCTCAAGGTTCTAGCTGAGGCCATTGACAGTCAGGCTTCATCAAGATTTAATGTTAACAGGGCCAAGGTGTGGGAGTGTGCTGTCAGGGGTTTCAAACGTTTGTCCTTTGAGCCAACAAAGCGCCTCTCTGTGCATTTCACTGACAGCATGGGTAGCATGGAAGGGGCAGTGGACGAAGGTGGACCACGAAGGGAGTTCCTCAGGCTCCTGGCAAAGGCACTCCAAAACAGCCCTATCTTTGAGGGGTCCATGGAGAGACGGAGCCTGTCTCTCAATGCATCTGGTGAGATTTTCTTTGCAAAATTAATTCTGTTAATTGCATTAGAATTCCATTGTAAACATGATATCTCAAGAAGGGAAGCTTGGACATCTTTCATATTTGATATTTTGTTTGTACCATATTCTAAAGTACAAGTGGCCTTTTGTTTTTTTGCGGGGTCAAACAGGTATGAAAGTCTGAAAATCTTGTAAACACCATATCCTTAAAGGGAAACCAAACATCTTTCCCCTTTGGATGTGTGGATGTACCACATTGCTTACAAGAAGCATAGGTCAAATGTCAGCAGGTGAGATAGAATGAAAATCTTGTACACACCATATCTTAAATGAGGATAGGTTGTTGTGGAAAAACATACTATGTAACTCTCTGTGCAGTTTTGTTCCAAATCAGCTATTCATATGCCCCCTGATGAAATGTTCATTAAAAACTGCATAGTGTTGAACTTTTCCCCCCAAATTTCCTATCTCAGTAGAAAGATCAGTCTTTATTCCACTTTGCCTTAATTTTAGGACGTCAACTTTAATAGTAATGATGAATGCTTGCATGACTCTCTCTTCCCTTCAAATGAGGAATTTACATTTAAAAAGTACTATCAATTGGTTTAATACAAGACGTGACAGCATGTGGGATCAAACAAGAGCAAAAGATGGAACAGTTTAACATGTTCTTTTATCAACAGTTTTTCCAAACATAATATCCTCCTTAAAAACGGGAATGCAGACATCTTTCATATTTTGTGTGTGGATGCACCATACTGAGTACAAAAAGCGTTTTCTCATAGGTCAAAGGTCAGCAGGTGTAATAGGATGAAAATCTTTGAACACAAATTATAGTGGTATGAAGCTTTGACTTCTCTTGTATTTAGTGTATGGATGTTTGACTACAGAAGTCCAAAGGTCAGCAGGGTCATAGTCTGAAACCTTGTATACAGGATATTGAAGGACAGAAACTTTTTCATCTATCATATTTTTTTCCCTACATAAACCACATTAACTAATTGACACCTATTGCTTTCTGTGGTCGGTATGCTGCCCTCGTATATGCGTCTAGATGTGCGACATGGACAGCTAGCTAACCAGTGAAATGATGAAGAAGAGACTAACCCTCACGCATGTACTTGCGGTAAAACTGAAACAAAAGATATCATGAACTTGATAATAATAATACAATGCTACGAATGTCATTCAATTATGGCTTGTTAAACAGGTGAACTTTGAACTGTAAAAGTCAAACTGAAAGTCACTGCAATGCAATTAATTCTGCTGAATAACTACATTGTGTGTAGAGAATGAGAGTCTGGTCACTCAGGGATTTAATTAATTAGTTCTCTTAACTTATTTTAAGACGAATAATTAATGGCAGAATTTACAATGCATTAGATTGTGTGCACTAGCCTAAATCATCATGACTAATGGTAGCAACACATCAAACACAATGGTTCAATTACGTAGACTCTTAAGGAAACAAATATGCTAGCTTCAACAGGAGCAAAAGTGATTAAATTCAATCCAAAACATGTAAATTAACATTTCATGTCGTTATCAAAATAGATAAGATCATGAAATCACTACAAATCTGAAAAATAACATATTATGTGCTCTTTGCATTTCAACGTAAATTACTTCTTAATTTGGTAAACAATTTAGATTCTTAATGTCTAATCAACAATCTAAAATAACATGTATTTGCTAGACAATGTCAAACAACAATACCCCAACAGATAGATAAAAAGAGAAATTACTAAGTTACAGACTATAATTGAGCCAGGTCGAAAACATTAGCTGATTGAGATACTGTGTGTGGTACATAAGGCGGAATGCAATGTTGTTTGCTGAACTGCTGAAAACCCAATACCGACTATAGTTTAAATATCAGCAACTTGTAATGAAGATTTAGAGTGAATAACCCCATTTACAGAAAAGTTCTTAAATTGAAAACAAAGAGGAATGTTAATTACGTCGCTTGGACACTGTCTTTGCCCTCTGCTGACCGTTTCATAACTCTGTAACCTATCTGATTCCAGAGGGAGCTGCAAAAGGAAAAGTGATGAATAGTCGCACAGGTGGCTTGCTTATTGAAAATATAAACATGAACAGGTAAAATATGCTCAAAGTAACAATTTTGTGAAATGAATAAGTACCTACTTTTATTATAGAATAATACCCACCCAATAGGATGCTACATAAATTGAAATCATAAATGAATGGCAGTACAGTCAGCAAGGATCAGTTTGTATAACTATTTCAGCAAATTTACATTCTCTTTTGCTGTATTGATATTATTTCGCTCGGTACTATGTTTCTATATGCAAAGGTATGGGTACAGTTACATACATGTAACACTCACCCCAGCCATGTTCTTTATAGAAATATGTGAGTACATACATAGTATAGGCATTGACAAGGGTCAAGTTGAGAATCATTTTCATTCGCAGCTGTCATTGTGAACATATTGTTTGTCACATCTCAATGGTTTTCACTGTAATAGTAAGATCAATTAGTATGTTGTACACCATCACTATACAGTAAATCATAAAGTAAAAAAGGTGTGATGCATCATCAAAACTACTATGCACTTGCGCATGCTGGTTACATGATTAGCACTCTCATACATAGTGTGTAAATCAAGTAGAGGAGTGGAATGTTTCTTTCTAACTCATTTGAATTATATTTTATACTAATTACTGTCGAAGTGCTGCAATGATATTGCATGAAAATATTGATACAAAATATTACTGTTGATAGTTTGCATCGACAACATTGTACAGTGCAGCTATTTGAGTGTATGTTTACAACAATTGTCACTATCCTTCTCAGTGCTAGTACACTTTTAATGACAAAACACCGATACTGAATTGTATGTTTTTATTATTGCCCTGTTAATACTTAGAAATAATTGGCCACTTCCTTGTTTTCTGCCATGATTCCAGCTTTGAACCAAGACTTGTACAAGGTGGCAGGGACTATGATTGCAGTGATCTTGGTCCACGGAGGTCCCTCTGTGTCTTTTTTTTCAAAGACAACATACAATGTCATAGCATATGGGTTTTCTGCTGCAGAAACAGATACTGAGGACATTGGTGACCCAGAAGTTAAGAACCAAATAACGGCTGTAAGTAATATTTTTTATGCCCTATCCAAACTGATGGTCATTTTCAATTATTCAACTTCGATACTGAGACTTGGTAAACATGTGGGTATACAACAGTGCTGTGTGATTTTTTATTTTGTTAATTTAGTGAATGTAAATAGGTCATTCCATAAATTATGGGTACAAATTAAGTGACATGTTTGTGTCTTTCTACATGTAACCAGGTAACTTTTTTTCTTGTTTCTTGGATATTTGAGTAAGTTTATAACATTATCAATTACACTGCAATGAAGCAATGAAGCAACATACTGTTCTTATGCTTTGAAATTAATTAAAAAAACACAAAATTAAACATCAAATTTTAGAACCTTCACTATGAACAATTTTTTTTACTGATTGCCAATGTAACAATAACACCAAAATTCGACCATTTATTTATGGAATGTCCCAAATATGAAATTTTCCATACATGTGTGGTCAATTGGCAGAGCAATATACAACATTCTTTAACTATCATTCCACTACCTATCAAGCTTTCCGTGTTTGACCTCAAATGAACTTGGAGCAACTCTAAAACAATTAACTGGCTTATGCAAAACCCCAAAAGATTCCATTTATACCCCTTAATTCTACAACATGTTTATTAAGAGAACTTACATCTTTTTATCACTTGATACACTTTGATGGGCATAGTTTGCAATGATATTCCATGCCCAATAGGGCAACTCCTAACGTCGCCACTGATTGCGGTGGTGGACTATTCAT
>KN887419.1:46483-108174 GCA_000934455.1 Apostichopus parvimensis | reverse complement strand
GACAAGGCAGGTAGGAGATATTCAGAAGTAGGGAGAGTCCTGTTATGTTTAACATCCAAATTAGTGTGAGGGATGATGGGAGGGAGTGGGGGGGGTGGGGTTGTGGGTGAGAGGAAAGGGAAATGTGAAGTGATACAAATCAGACCTTGAATGACCTAAAAAAATGCATTGTGTTTACAGTTACACAAACTGTTACTTCGAACCTGTCATGGTTTGCAATAATTTTTTTAAAGAAAACTGTGAGATATCATGAAACAGTCTCGTACTGTACACAGGTTTGGGAGATTCTTGCAGCAAAGTATTCGATCAGCATATGGAATTGGTAAAAAAATAACTTTGTAAATAGGCTCATTACATTACATTACATAGATGTAAGTATTCCGGATAATTTCTTTAGGAGGCGTCGCAGGTCGTTGTTTCAAGATATGCAAAGACAGTCTGTGTGCATTATTAATAAAAAAAAAAAAATAAAAGTTGGGGGAATAGATGAAAATATCGTATCCATAAACTGGAAATTCCTGTTTATCGACGCCAATAGTCTGTTTTCATCTTCCGTTGTAGGAGATATGATGACGCTGCTGATGAAGATGGACACATTGACAGAAGAGGCCACACAGTTCTACATCGCTGAGACCATCCTAGCTATCAACTCAATACACAAACTCGGTTTCATTCACAGAGACATCAAGCCAGATAACCTACTGCTGGATGTCAAGGTACATATGCTTATTAATATTCATAACATGCTCATAAATATTCATAACTTTAAAAATAATGCACCAAGACCTCAATTTTGTTTCATCTCTCAAGACAAGTTATAATGTGGCAAGTTGCATTGCCGCAAGAAGTATGGTATTGTATGATACTACATGTGCTGCAGTATTTCTCGGGTTAGGGTAAGGGTTAACCCTAGGGGTTATCCCTAACCATAGGATTTCCCCGTTCCACAAGATACGTCATTCATTTGGCTGTATCATGCATGATGACATTGCTGAACATATTAAACTGTGTACAGAATGGTTCTCTTGAGAAATACTGTCATGTGAGGATTGGCTGAATAATGTACCTTGTTGGTGTTTGCTACATGATCTCAGCTGAACGTTACAATCAAAATTGAAAAAAAACAAAATATATCTATTTTTAGTAAAGGTGGTAGTTTTGTCAAAACAGATGTTTTTTCCTAAAAAAAAATGAGAGAAATGATTTTTGTTTTGTCAAAAAGTATTGATCTGGTCTAATCATGTCAGTTGTTTTTCATGCCTAGGCGTACAACATTTTTACAGCTGATGTAGCTAAGCATAGTCTAATTGTCGTCTATCCTTTGATGATACTGTACATAATTTAAAAATACATTTTTACATTTTAAAAAAAAAAAAAAAAATGAAAAAAAAAAAACCCTGAGATAAACGAGCAGAGGTAAACGAAAACAAAAGTGTAAATGGTGTGCAGTTGATTTTGGAAATTTAGACATCCCTGTGCAGTGCTTTTTGTAATAAAGAATAACCAATTAAGTTTGATGGTATTGAGTGGTGTAATGCTGCTGTAGAAATGAAGTAATCAGTGGGATTTGACACTTACAAAGTTTCCAAATATCGCTTCAGAGGACGACAAAATGTGGCAGATAATACTCGTAATGTCAAGCAAGACAAGGTTTTTACCTGGTATCCAATATGAATAACATGAAAATATTATTTTAATGTGGATTAGTATGATTCCCATGATCGGAAGCATCTGGAATAAACTTGTTTACTTCCTTGTCCGTCAGTGTTTATACAGAGTAATGCAGAATAAACAGAATGCGGAACATTTGGGATTAACACTTGGGAATGATACATCCTGTGAAACAGGAAACAGGAAACCATGAATAAGAAATATTCTCAAAATCCTCGTATTATTCAGCCGCAACAAAACATTTGGTTACAACGAAAAGTAAATCTAAAAATAAATATTCTTAGTTAACAACGGTAAATTTGTAAAGTTTGCAATGCTTATTGTGAGTCATAAAAAAAAATCATTTGAAAAAAAATTGTTTGTTTAAAAAGGAATTTGGTGCACGTGGGAATATTTAAAGCATCCTTCTCCAACTGTGCTATGATCTGTAGAAGACAGATGCAATTAATTCTTTAGGGAAAGAAAAGCAAAACGGAAAACAAAAATGTGTCGCGTAAATGGAAAGAATAATCTTACATGTCATTAAGTAAACTGTCGCTGAATATTATTTCATCAACAAGAGAAGGAATTTCATCATTTTCTATTTATAAATATATTGATAAACTTCTCAAGGAATGCATGTGTGCCTTTCATGTGAAAGCTTCTTAATAAAACCAGAAAAGAAGATTATTTTCTTGCTCTGTGGGCAGTCTAATCATTGGACTCAGGTGATTTAATTAATTGAGGACAAGGACACAATCGAGATTAGGAATGTTGTGTATCATATCTGTTATGGCTTAATCTTCATTAAGCGCATTTGGAGTTTCTGTCCATCAAGATGGCATGAGCTTTTTCCACGAATTCGCTGAATATCCATGATTTCTTTTCTACCTCGGGGACAAAAACTATTATCCTAACACACTGTAGCTTACGCAAACTGGAGCCTATACCGCAATTTTTGCGAAGTTCCGTGATATTCTTTTTACCCCAGGCTCATCCCTGATCAATGAGAAACTTGTAGTTCTAATGCTGCATTGCAGAATCTTGTCTTTGTCCTGATATCACCAGCTTTGTGACACAAGAGGAATCTGGTCTTTGGAATACAGAATTTTTTTTAGTCAATTTGACCTCCTTGTGTAGATGTTCACCAAACCCGATCTTCTTAACGTTCGGAAAAATGATCAGAAGAAGATCATCGATGAAAGCCAAACAACATTTTGTCTTGACATTTAACGGTCATTCTGCCATTTTCAGCCAGTAATTTTAGTGCTCTTTATCAAAATTAGTTGATAAATTTCCTGTTGATGCTTTGATTTACCTCTGGCAATTTGCTTTATTATGGAGACAAAATATGCAGTATTAAACCATTGAATCAGCAAAACAGATTTTATTTTAAACTCATGTGATCATGTTTAAACATGTTTAAAATCATGGAGGAAGGAAGGTGTTGTCCTATTACCTCGTTAATTAATGCCCCCCTTTGTTTTTGTCTTTCCAGGGTCACATCAAGTTGTCAGATTTCGGTCTGTGTACCGGACTGAAGAAATCACATCGCACAGAATTCTACAGAGACTTGTCTCGAGCTCATCCTAGTGATTTCTGTAAGTTACAAGAAAAAGAGGCCTCCACGTGCAAACAATTAAATATCAGGATATAAAGATCCCATGTGGGGTGATTTGTGACGTAAACTAGGAATGAACCCACAGAGAGAGAGCGTATCCAAATCATTCCTGTAATTAACTAATAATGGACTCCTTCACATAGCAAAGAATTATGATAAGTACGGATGGTTCCCATGGAAACGACTACTGCAAGCAGCTAGTAAGGAACCCTTCATTGCTGTACAGAACTCTTAGAACCACAGGGAGATCCTCTGCAAAGTGATTTCTGTAAATCAAAGAGAAAGAGACTCCATTGAGATGGACATTTAAGGAGTTAAGAATTAAAGAAAATGGCTACTAGCTTCACATTTTTCTTGACTATCTTCTTCATTTCTTAAAGAATTTGAAAGTTGGCATTATACCCACAATTCTCCCTAAAAATGAATTTCTTGCGAGATTAATGCAAAGGACACTGTTGATGTTTCAGTAAGTTAGACTTTATTCAAACTGTAGGAAATTGCCATGTCTAATATTGAATTTGCTGTCAAATCCTGAGTGACACAAATATATTAAATTTTACAGAAACTTATCAATGACTGTTTGTACCAAAAATATAAGCCAGGTAAGAATGGCAAGCGAAGAGCAAATGCCATAGGTCAGGGTGTCCCTAACTTTATCCTCCCACGTACCCCCTGTGGATGTCAGAGTTGTCCACGAACCCCCAATTTTTCGAGACACGATCTGAGTCATCATTATACAATAATACGCAAAACAGTTCTTCGTAAAAGATCAAGTATCACATGCACGGTACGGTACTACTATGGCAACATATGCGTATGGAACAGGAAAAGAGTTTGTTGATAGTTACGACTTTTGAACATTACTAAATTATTTGATATATCAGAGTTTAGTTCAACATAAAGTACTCTAGTTTTGACTTTCAGAAACGTCTCAGGAACCCCCTGTGATGGACTCACGCACCCCTGGGGGTTCATGCACCCCGGTTAGGAACCCCTGCCGTAGGTGGTGTGTCCATTTTTAGATCAAATTTCCTGCTACCATTGAAGGTTTTTGTGGAATTGAAATTGTTGCCACCATTGTAACGAGGTCCCATTTCTCTCTCAGCTTCCAGTAATCCAGTGGACTCGAAACGAAGACATGAAAGTTGGAAGAGAAACAGGAGAGCATTGGTAAGTCGCCATGGAAACAGCTTTCACTTTAAGTGGCTTTGATTTGGCGCCTTTGTTCTCTTTTTGAACATCGTAGTCGTAACTTTGGAATGTTTCATCGTTGGGATTTTTTTCTTGTTACTTACGGTTAAACAGCTTTCAGTTCATCTGACAGTAGTTCTTTCTGTTTACTTTATTTCATGCTAAGAACTGTCATGCCTTGTTTTCAGGTGTGTGATGATTTTGGGGTCCCTCTTAGGAAGGGCTTGTTAAGGGGGCAAATCATGGTTTGATAGAATTGGGGTGTTGAATCAGTTGTGAAGGACACTCAACATTAATCTATATTAACATTCAGTGAATCTGAAGAGACCAAACATCTACATGCAAGAATGAACATAGTTGTCAAAAACAGATTGCTTGTTTGTCATGAGAGCCTGACAGTGAAAAAAGTTGTGTAGATACTGGATAGTTAACTGAACAGGAAAAAGGGCAGGCATGTGTTCTCATCAATGTGATAGGATGCTTAGTGTCAAAAAATAAACATATGTATTTTAGTTGATGGGAGTCTGGAAGTATTTTGAGGGAGAAATCTTACAACTGTTTGTGACTGCTCTCAAACCAACAAGAATCTTTTGATTTTTAAATTTCAAAAATATTTTTCCCCCTCTCCCGCCCTTAGGCCTATTCAACTGTTGGCACTCCAGATTACATCGCTCCAGAGGTCTTCCTCCAGACGGGTTACCGTAACAACTGTGACTGGTGGTCGCTAGGGGTGATCATGTATGAGATGCTGATTGGCTATCCTCCATTTTGCTCCGAGACACCCCAAGAGACCTACAGGAAGGTGATCCATTGGAAGAAAACCCTCCAGTTCCCATCGGAGGTACCGATATCGAGAGAAGCAGAAGACTTAATAAGAAGGTAGAGTTAGACCAGGGATGATTGTGCGTGTGTGCCAAATAGTGTATTCAGCTTGTATTCAGTATTTACCATGTAAAAAGAAAGTTGGTGGGGTAATTTTGCATTTCGGTTTAGTATTTTATATGTAGTTGTGCATTTCGGTTTACTTTTTATATCAGTTTTCAACACTATGTGTCAATCTTTTTGCAGTATGTACAACTGTACATATAGGAAGCTGAAGCTAACAGCTCAGAGCTTTAAATAATTTCAGGATACATGTTTTTTTTTTGGTGGCAGTTTGTAGATACAAAACAAACAAAAGGCTCGTCGAAAGAAATCTCCAGAGTGAAGTCGAGGTAAAACAGATCAAGAGAAACTCACAGAAAGTAACATTAATGAAAGAAAAATAAGTCAAAGAACGAGCAACAGAATTTATAAAAAAAAAAAAAATGGAGGGAGATAACTTATGACTACATGAGGTGGCATAGGTGATTTATACCTACTGCTAAAGCAAAAGGTATAGAGAGGCTTTCTGGTTACAGTCTATATTATTCCAAATATCTGGGCTCGAGAGGCAAATTACAATCGCTAAGTGGATGTAAGATGGTGGTGATGAGGTAGATGAAGATACTGGTTGTTTCTTGTACTGTAGAGGTAAACGGTAGATTGACATGCAAGCGTATTCAGGAAGCTTCAGGAACATTGTGAAGAATATGTATATATGTATGTATGTATTTTAGATACTCCTGCAAGCAGGAACTCGCAAAGAAGCCTCATTGGCTTATCAAAGCCGCAAGCTGACCGAAGTCAGTCTCTTAGATTCATTATTAACGTCCATGATTATGAATTGTCAACAACTCTGTAACTGGACGACATATATTAATCTTGGAGTGACTCGAACTAGGGACCTTATGATTGAAAGGCACCGGCGTTAACCACTGAGCTAACATTCCTATGTCCATATGACATGGCAGTTTTACTGTGTCATTCTCACAGGAAGGGATAACTTCCATACCACTTCCAAGGTCACTTTTATGATAGTGATTAGAAATATTCCTAAAAACATGCATCCAATTTTTGGCTGCTGTCCAAAGGTAACAACATAGAAACATAATTTGCCACTTTTCTTGCAAAATTTTCTGCCAAAAGGTCTGAGTTGCAAAAAAAGTAATCTTGCTGACATATTGATTTTATTTTTAACCTGATGTTGAATGAAAATGATTGAAACCCAATATCACTGCAAGCTGCATTTGTTGGACAGCAAAAATTTGATTTTTAGTCATCCTAACATCATGTGTTCGTAAATGGCAAACATTGCTCAAGGTCAGGATAAACCACTTCTGTAACATGCTAGATATAGATCGAGCTTCTTGTCAGAAAACAGGTGGAATTGTTTTACCCCAAGAAGTCTTCATTACTGTTAGGTCCCACCTTCACATCTGCTTTGCATGATCTCGCATCATGATGATTTCTTGCATGTATTTCGTGCCCTGAACATTTGTTCGATATCACTCCCCTTTGCAAGATGCACTTCACTCTTGCAATCGACAGTGTTAGACAGGAAGATCAAGTTCTTCAAAGCAATTCCCCCCTCAATGAGCTATTTATGTTGGGCACTGCAAGCATTTACTTAAATATGGATGGTGATATGGATAAGTAAAGATTTGTCGGTGAAACTTTCACTCTTTGGTTTGGTTGGTTGTAGAAACTGTTTCATTTCATTTATTTGGCTGTTGTGGCTATCTAGGAAAACACTATTGAAAACTGTTTAGCAGTTGGTTAGCACATTAATTAATAATGTTTGTATCTGTGATACAAGTGCAATTGTTCAAAGCCATGTCTTTCTTGATTTCAGGTTCTGCTGTGAACCAGAAAGAAGGATCGGTCACAATGGGGTGGACGAAATCACGAGGCACCCATTCTTCGATGGCTGCGACTGGGAGCATATCAGAGAACGGCCGGCTGCAATCGCGATCAATGTGAGGAGTTTCGACGACACCTCTCACTTTGATGAGTTCCCTGACATTGAAATTAAACCAAGTAAGTATAGAACCGAAGGTCGTGAATATTCACGAGGAAAGGAATATTTTATATTATTAAGAGCAATTTATGTTATTCTAAAACGTGAAATCAATTCGAAGACAAATGATAAGAGATGAAAATTGACATCAGGAAGAGAAAAGTCTCGCGGAACAACCCTTTTCATTTTCATGAATATTCATAGAGGGAATCGGGTGTATTGCATTGTTTTGGTGAGATATAGCAACATATGCAAAATGAGGTGTGGGAAACTAAGTCTTTCACAGCGTGCTCGTTTTGTAATTAAAAATAAAATGAAAATATTAGAGCTGGGGTGGACAACCTGTGGCCCGTGGGCCACATGCGGCCCGCTAGTGATTTTTTTTGCGGCCCGTGAGATGTCTCACCAAAAAGAAAAATCTATTTTACATCATCACAAAAAAACGAGCTAGCTGCTTAGAATTTATAGGCACTAATGATGCTGTCAGGTAGGCCTATTGTCCCCATTAATTATCAACTGTCTGTAATGACATTATGATTTTGTGAAAACAGATTAAGTACACACACCTATTGCTTGAAAGTCCTCGGAATCAAAGGTTTGAAATCAGCAGCAGGTCGTTGGTTAGGTGCGGCCCAGTCAATTTTTCACTCCTTATATCTGGCCCATTCATTCAAAAAGGTTGCCCACCCCTGTATTAGAGGGACAAAAATAGTGCCTCATCCTCGGTCATCGATCATTAGCCTGGGTCATCCAGCAGCCTCTGCTGGATGACCCAGGCAGTTTAAGACTTGAATTTGTTTCTTTATATTGTTTATCCTGAAAGATCATGTGCGTCTGTATCGTATTATTCATTCATTAGCATAGTTTATCCGAACTCTTCGCTCGATTTGCAGAAATGAAGACTTTATCCTTGTCAAAAAAAACAAAGTTTTCTTTTTATTCTTTATGATTTATTAATTTGCATAGTTATTTGAGCTCTACAACTCGATTTGCAGGAACAAAAGACATTGTTCACGTAAAAACAATTTCTTTTGCTTTTAGTTGCACCTCTTCAATCGGACGTTGAAGGAGAGAACTATAAGGACTGGGTCTTTGTCAATTACACCTTCAAGAGATTCGAGGGATTGACCCAGAGAGGTGGCTGTATCAGTCAAGGTCAAAGGGCAGAGTCAAGCAGATGAAATCAAATGAATCCCCTCACCAGTATGTTCAGAAGCGAAGAGGAGGAGGGAGATGGGCCGGTGGTGGAATAATGGAGTTAACTGACAAAGATGTTAGCAATAAGTCTGATAAGACAATCCTGGATTAATACTAGTAGACCACATAATGAGCAAACCTTGTGATCAAATTTTGAAGGGGGAAAAGAAAAAGGTCAAATTTGTAAGTAAAAGTGGAAAAAAAGGATGTTTGTAGTCGACGACCAAGGGTCAGATTAAGTGAGGCGCATCGCTCTGGTGATATTATTAATTAAAAATTCAAATCTTACGGAAATGTTACAGTTGTGTCATGTCTTTCATGTCCAGAATAGCGATGTTGCTGGATTCCTTGTTCACTGACCTTTCACCATTGTCATGCTTATATGCTTCAACTGCACCACATGGTGCAATAGCAGAACAGAAAAACTGCACCACGTGGTGGTTAAAGGTGGTTAGGAGACTAGTTAACTGCATGATTTAGTGTTATTGTAGGCCGGAAAACTGCACCACATGGTGGAATAGCAGGCCAGAAAACTGCACCACATGGTGGAATAGCAGGCTAGAAAACTACACCACATGGTGGAATAGCAAGCCAGGCAACTGCACCACATAGTGGTTAGTATACTAGTTAACTGCATGATTTAGTGGAATTGCAGGGCAAGAAAACACTGCACCACATGGTGGAATAGCAGGCCAGTAGACTGTACCACATGGCGGTTAGCAGGCCAGAAAACTGCACCACATGGTAGACTAGCAGGCCAGAAAACAGTTCCACACACGGTGGAAGTGTAGGCTAGTAAACAGCACCACATGGTGGCCGTTAGCAGACTAGTGAACCTCACCACATGTTGGAATAGCTGGCTAGTTAACTGTTCAAAGCGCTGGATCAGCAGGCTAGTTAACTGCACCAAATTGTGTGCATTATAGATAGGAAGCTGGATTTTGATCTTGTACACTAGTTAGATGCACCATGTGGTGGACCATGCTGACCTCGTCTCACATGCAGCACCATGCGGTGTATGTCCTTGACTGTCACACTGTGTCTTGTGAACGAGTCTTAATGATCCGGTGCAATGCAGTACTTACAAAAGTCTTGGGTGTTAGGATAACAATGACATATGCAAAGTAGAAAGGGTCTATGTAGGCACTTGATTTTATAAATCCTGCCCTTAGCCTTGTACCTCCTGGTTCACTTTGTAAACTACCTGATTGGTTATCAATTCTACTCTCAGTACCTGGTTTGTTCATTATGTCCTAATATTGTCAGTTAACTCCATTTAACAGAAATCCATGATAGGAGATGTAGAGAGCCCTGGAGCGGTGGATTCATAAATTTTGCGTATTTGCAATTAAGAGAGTAGTAGTATTATTATCATTTTAACTTGTGTGATTTTCTTCTTTTTTTCTTAATTCCTTTTTTTTTTTTTTTTAGATTTATCAAATTTGAGCAAAACAGGTAACTGTGTTACAGGATATACTCAGGCAAAAACACTAGAAGAATATAAAGGGTTATTAAATATTTTGGCATTTAAATCGGCGCTTCAAGAAAAAAAATTGTTTTTGTTATATGGCTGTCGAGAATTATGTGTGTGTTGTGATACTTGATGGCAGCCACATGCTTAATAGCATAGCTTATGACATCCTCTGCATTAGAAAATTTCAATTTGTATAGGTGGAGTCTCTCCTACAGCGATGATGATGAACTTGCATCTTAAAAACTTTGAGGTCAGTCTTGATTTGAGGGAAAGTGTAAACATGACCTTGTATAATTGTAGGGAAGATTTTGCCCTAACAGGCATGAGCTTTTTCCGCGAATTCGAGGAGTATCCGTGATTTCTTTCCTACCTCGGGGACAAAAACTATTATCCTAACACACTGTACCATACGCAAACTGGGGCCTATACCGCAATTGTTGCAAAGTTCAGTGATTTTTTTTTACCCCAGGCTCATCCCTGCCTAAACATTGCAATATTTGCTTGGAAGTACACACACACACAAAAACACACAGTACATAGACTATGCCAGACAAAAATTATTCAATAGTTTGGTGATATGAATACTATGAATACCCAAAAAAAAGAACAAAAAAGGGAAAAAAAAGGGAATGAGTGAAAAAAAGTTAGTTATTAGTTATGCTTAGATGATTCTTTGTACTTTTGAAGATGATAGATAACTCTTAAATTGATTTGGTTGTGAAGGATATATTCATCATTTTGATGTCTGAACATAGAGATAATGAACAAATCGGTGTGTAATTACGGCTGGTGAAATGACTTGTATATGTTTTAGCATAGGAAAAAAGTTAGCTTTAATTTAATATAACCCTCTAAATCAAGAAAGAGCGTTATGAAATCTGGTTATAAGTTTGACATTATGATTTTCTGTCAGATTTTATAGTCAGTTTTAAGCAATTTTATTACAGTTACCACAGTTTGAAAAAGACAAAAAAAAAACCCAGAAAGAATTCAGATGTCAATATCCTGATAGATTTTGCACTTTCATATGAAAGTATTACTTGAATAGACACAGGTTATTATCATGTATGTATCTGTTTAATGCAGCAGTTTGTCACAAATTGAATGAAAAGTTGAGGTAACTGAAAACAAAATCTAGAACTCAATTTGTGTGTGAGAAACTTTAGAAGGTTTTCACAGAAATTGCAGTAATTGATATTGAATGTGAGAGAATAATGAAGTGACCAGGATACATTGGGGGTAGTAGCCAGTGGTAATGAACAAATATCTCTCTTAGTTGAATTAAAGGATATGGAATAATATTTTATATAGTAACTGGCTGAGAAAAATGCAGAGTTGCAAAAGAGAGTATTAAGAAAAAGAGTGATTTCATACTTTATAGTAACCTGCAGTCTGAAAATGCACTTGGCAGTAGTTAACGAATGATTTTGGCAATTTTTTCACTACAACAACAACAGACATTACTCTCCCAATTTGAAAGTACTTTTACGTACACTGAGACGATTTGAACGATGTCTCTGAAACAATATACAGGCACTTCACAGGCACTATACAGGCTTCTTCCTACCGCTGCAGGACTTGCTTGAAGTAAAACGTGTAAAGAATTTCTTAGAGAGATCTTTAACTGCCTGATTAGAATTACAATCCTGACTAACAATATAGAACTATATTCCTTGTTCATATTCAGGCATGAAGTCTTTCCGCAAATTCGCGGAATATCCGTAATTTCTTTTCTACCGCAGGGGGACAAAAACTATTATCCTAACACACTGTAGCATACGCAAACTGGAGCCTATACCGCAATGTTTGCAAAGTTCCGTGATTTTTTCTTTAGCCCAGGCTCATCCCAGGATATTAAAGATTACTTCTTCTTCTTTAGATGGTTGACTTCCTGTTTGTTCTTTTTTCTTCATTTTCTTTCGCTTTGTAAATAAAGAGTACCCTCTAGTTTGCTACTCGGTGCTATCACTTAGTTCTAACTTCTTCCTTCTTCTCTCTTTAATTTTAGAATTCTTGACCTGAAATTTAGCTTCTCCTTCAAGCAAAACTTTTGAAGTCTTAAAAATATTTCTCTTTTTAAGATGGAATCTATGTCCTCCTTTTTTTTTCCACATTTTTTCATTTCTCTTTCTTCTTATCTTCTTCATCGAAAAGAGTATTTAGTAAAAGTAGCAATTTTCTTCAGAGCAATAATTATGCCTGTTTTTTTTTCTCTTTTGGCAACCTCCTCCCTTTTAGTGGTTCTTTGTAAAAATTTACCACGAATTTACTGCACGATCACTTTGTTGCACAGAAACTTGTAAGCTTACTTTCTTGTGATTGAGGTACAAGTTTAAATGGTTGCTTTGCTTTGTGATGATATTGAAGGTGTAAAATTATCGTGAACACAACCCTTTAGATTATTGATAAATCCTCTTGAAGGTGTTACCTGCCACCTGGAATGTAGTCTAGGCTGTTGCTGAAATTGTGTCAAGTAGACTACCGTCTTCACAACATGCTAGTTGCATGCTAGTTGAAGTGTGTAACTGTATTGTTAATTTTTCTATGTTAATAATTATCATAATTATAATCTTTAAAATGCATTTAATTCTGTGAGGTGTGTAAATGAATTGACAATAACACCTCAGATTTCTCACTTTTTAAAAGAAGGAATTGATTTATCCAGTGTGGTATACTGAGTCAAACTGAGGACTCTGCTATGCAAATAACATTATGTAGTAAGTTTGCAGTTATTTCTTAATCTATCTATATACATATAACAAAAAAACATCCGTGTGATGTAAAATTGTCATTACAAATTAACTACAACAAAATTAAGCATTACAAAAGTCTTGTACTCTAAGAGTTTGTCTTAGTGGATTTTGGAGCAGTTGTTCTGTTGATATGGGAAAGTCTCTGTCAACCTCTTTAATCCTTTGGTTGATGCGGTCAGTTGATTTGCAGTACTTTCAACATCTGGTACAATAACTTTGTAAGGATTACGGCTGTGATATCTGCATGCTCTGCTCAAGACTGTTTGGCAGTCGATATCCATAGCTACCTATCAAAGTAAGCATATACAATTAGCAGGAGGCTCCGCTGGTTAAGTGTGAACTTTGATCTCTCACTACACAAATTGTGATATTCAAACGAAGCGTGATGCATTTCACCATGGGTGATGAGCTCTTATCTTTCCCTGTTGAATGATTGAATATTCTTAGTAATTTCATGATAAAGAACATGTATGCAAACACCTATCAGTACCTTTCGCATTTAAGGTTTGAACAACATGGACGTAGAGAACTGCCGGTAGTTGGATCTTGGTTTAAGAATGATGATTGTCATTTCACTGTTGTTTAAAAACAAGGTATAGAAATCGTTGCCAGGAAAATTATTTAAACCAGTGAACTCAATACTTTAAAGCAGTAATTTCCATAAACTGAGGTATCTTACCCTAAATTGATGGTATGCTCTATTAAATATTCATTTTCTAGGGTTGCCAGTCAAATATGACAGTGTCATGTGATATAACCTGAAAGAGACTGGACATGAACTTCAGGAGAAATCCTAATTTTCGGCTGAATTCTTTGCATATTGTTTGCTTGTACTGATTGCATTAGTGTGTAGTAAATTAAGTCTATGTGAGACTGTTGGAAGTATTGTAAACTTTGAAGTACTATGAGTATCTCAAATTTCCTACTTACAGTTTTATGTATGTCTAGTATATGTACTATTACAGACACTATACACTGGAGTACAAATAGGGAATTTGAGTACACAGGGAATTCGAGTTACAGATAGGGAATTCGAGTACAAATAGGAATTTGAATACAGATAGGGAATTTGAGTACTAGAGTCTTCCATAGTAACAAGAGTTGTAACCGTGGTCGATAAATCTTATGTAACCTAGAGCTGACCACTTGTTGAACTAATTATCTGCTACTTTACTTACATATGTTAAGCGTAAAGGTTTTGAATATCTATAAGCATTTAAAATGGATGATAACTTACATTGGTCCTATTCAGTTTTATATCGACGATATAGGCTACTATGTGTTGAATAATAACATGTCAAACGGTATCCACTTGCATTTCAGCTGTGTCATTAAATGGCAACCTGAGATCTGTTGGGCAGAGTACATCATTAATACACTAGCAACAAGTTTCTCTGCATGGGTAACTTAGGAGGGTCAAAGCAAGTATCAGAATGCATCTGGGGTGCTGTGAACTTAATCAATGTGATGCCCACTGTAACTGTAAAACTTATAATTCAAACATACTTTACAAACTTCTGGCTGTGGTATATATATATTTGTGCTATCATTACCACAGCTGGCCTGGGCTTAAAATTATCTGAGCTATTGAAGGAGAGATTGAAACCTAACTCAAATAATCCTTTACTCATCTCAAGATGAGAATTGTTAAGAAAATCTTCAAAACAGATCTGCGACCGGGATTAGATTATTTTTTTGTCTTGTTCTATAATATCACTGACCAGTCCAGGCTAAGGTTTAGTAGGTGGGCAAGTTACATCTGCGAGACAACGGAAAGTGTTATAGTGATATGAAGCACAGAAAACCTTGATGTATGATTTTATGAAGTTGTATGAAATATTACACTGTTAAGTGTAGGCTATTTGTAAGATTATGGTCTGTTATGATATATCGTTTAGTTATGCTCTTAGCTGTATAGGTACACTTCACAAGATATATGACGTATGATTAGGAATAATTTGTACAAACATATAGAAAAACTTGGCAATGTTATTGTTAGCATGTACTCGTGGGCCTAAGTTCTTGTTATTATGTTATATTCGTTTTTACTCATCAGCATAGATGGGTTTAAAATTCTTTGTCTTATATCCACGTAGAGATCTATAACTTAATGCACTCATTACATGCTATAGATGTCGTCGTATTGCTTTGCCTGGCTAGCAATATAATCTGTTAAATGGATCATGTGATAAAGAGTTAAAACTTTATATACCAAAGATAAACACATCATTCTATCTATATCAGACAAGCCCATAAAAAAGAAACTTACATAGCATATACTCTGCAGGCGTCAAAGCTCAAAGTACAAACACTTTACAAGTTTGAAGACACAAACCAAGTTTGCCGCCATGAAGCAATTATTACAGATAAACAAAAATGCTATGACTGATGTGGATGTCGAAGCTGCTCATTTCTGCCATCATTTTGGTTTTTGGTCAATGGTTGTTAGCAGCAACCATCTATTATATGATCTCTGAATGAGCTTAGCCCTTCATCATTCCACAGCATGACCTTGTCACCGAGGATTCAATCTGACCGAATGCCACTTTGGTTCTACCAGTGATAATTCTACCTGCGATATTGTTTCATGGTGGTAAACATGTTGTGTCCCCCTGATGCGACTTTCATGATTATTGAGGGGGGGGGGGGGGGGGGGAGTAGCAGTACCAAGGATGGCATCATAAGCTTGTGTGATATTTGTGCTACATTACCTACAGTAGTTTTCTGTGATTATCTCTATTATTATTATAATTTTTTTCTTTCTGTTCTTCATATTTTGCCGCTGTAAGGCGATATCATACCGTAATGATATTTGTTTTTGCCTGTTTTATTATGTAATGGTGCCTTTTTAATAATGATGGTCCTATAACCAGGAAATGATGATACCAATTTAATGTCTTGCATGGTATCTGACCAAAAAAAAAAGGAGTATAAAACTAAACATAAAAAAGAGACATGTTAATTCTGCTGAAGGAAGAAGAATAAAAAGAAAGGTTGTTCGCAGGTCACAAGTAGTGCAAGAAAACTAAAAAAGAAAGGTTTCAAAAAATTGTGAATTAGTTTGCAGGATTTAGAGACAGCTGTAGATAACAGAGCCATATGTGCAATATATATACACCATCTGAAGAAGAAAATACAGTAGATTGTCGAAGAAATCAACATTTATACTCATTTTGTTTTTGATCTCTTATCCAGAGTCGTCTTTATTTCGGGGGGATTTTATGAAACTTAACAAGTTCATTTTGAATAAGAATGTTATTGAGGAAACCTCTCTCTTATGATCATTCCTCTTCCCCAACCGCCCCCTCCCCTGTCCGAATATCTATTCACCAAATGAAGTTTATGGTGGAAGTGACTATGGAGTTCATTGTTTCCCAACATATTACCTCCAAGACACCTCTTTCATGCTGTGAAAAGTAAACAGAAATTCTTGAGATTAGACTAGAGATTAGATTTTTTGTACTAAGACAAAGTTATGAGCGTATCGTTAAAGTGAATTTTAGGACTCAACAAAGTTATCAAATTTAGCCTAGGTGATATGGTATGGAGGGGGGTTTGACATCCTAATAACCACTAAATACAGTTCAAGCCATGCACACAGTAACAGCTGACGTGGTGAACGGTACCAGGGAGGGGTAAGACAGACTGGCCCTTTAGCGGTCGTGTAAATCGTGATAGGGTTCAAGGTAGGTCGGAGTTCACAACAATTGCGCTCTGGTATGGTACATTTTGTAACCTAGAATCCCTTGCTATGTCTTTCTGGAGTTCGCAAGATGACCAGTGGGCTGGTGCATGTGGGTGGGGATGTAAAAATCTGTCAAATCGTCTGTCAAATCTAGAAGCAACAGGTGCCGTGCGAGAATCCTTGGCTTTGGCCGCAGGGTCGCAAAACTCCTGTCGACCGGTATGTACACATTGCTCATGTCTCCTAATGAGGCCCAAAAGCCCCTAATAAAGAATCTACGGATGGTTTTAAAAGCCATAGTTTTATTATTTTCTAAAATAGCATAGGTATTTTAGATAGCGCCACCATTTTTCTTACCATCTAATTTTTAAGGGTAACATTTTTTACTCAATGTACTTAAATTGTGATGCAAATTTGAAAAGCTACCATTAACAGCAGGCCTCGCTATTTTCGACACGCCACTTGGACGAAGTACGTTTCATTATATGGAGAGTATAAGTGAAGATATCCAACTAAAGCGATTTTTTTATGTGAGCTTTTTGCCGCAAAGAAACCCATTTTAGACTCACTCCTAAGTCTTCAATAGTACCCGAAGAAACTTCCACTTGTTACGTAATGCCCTGTGTCGTCTGCGAAACCTTCAATGTCTTAGACCAAAATTTGCATGTGTCTACTCTTGGCAAGTTTGTCTCTAATTCTAAAGTACAAATTGTACTTATTTGTGAGATAAATGACAATTTACAACGCAATTCGACGCATTGGAGATGATTCTGGGCTGATTTAAGCAACATAAATGTGTTTGTTCGTGTGAACCATTGAGGAAATATGCATATTTTGTAAAAGCTTGAGTCTGAAGTCTCGCTTGGTTTAGGTTGCTCTCTGCAGAGACTCAGTACACTGTTGCGTTTGAGCAGGCGCTTACAATGTCATGTTCATTGCATTGTCGGTGCCAAAGCCTTTCTTCAACGGATTTTCTCTTGTCAGCTATTGTTCATAGTGTAACGTGCGTAGTTATGGAATTAAAGGGGTTCTGGGTTTATCTGTTAGGACGTTACTGCGTAATGAGGCGTAGAGAGAAAGAAACATACACGGTGTGCTGCGTGCTTTGCATATATCTATTTGTGCAGGCGCGGATCCAGGGGGGTCCAGGGGGTCCGGACCCCCCCTGCTCTTGGCCCCAAAAAAAAAAAGAGAAAAAAAAGAGGAAAAAAAAGAGAGAAAAAAAGAGAGGGAGAAAAAAAAATTAAATTAAACGCCAATTTTAAACATGTAGGACGTCAGAAGGGCGGTTATCCTTACAAGTCAGCCAGGTGTGTCTTTTCCGTCAAATAACTATAGTGTGCACGCGTGCTACACGTGCCAAAAATGCCTAAAAATCTCAATTTTCAGACCGAAAAGTTTCAAAATTGAGGTGGTGTTCGAATTTTTTTGGGCGGTGAGGTGGCAGACCGGTAGGCTGCATAGGATGCGCCAACGAATTCTTCATGAGACTGAGTAGTTTCAAAACTGAGTAGTTTTTTTCTCATCAATTGAGAAATTGCAGACATGAGATCCATATTTTCAGGCTAGGTACGTGCAGCTTAGAATACTCGGGAAGTGCCGTTTCCGGCCATCTGGGGGGTTTGTAAAGCCAAAAATTTTCTGGTACGCTCCGCGCCAACCGATGGTGGCGCTCCGCTTAGATAGTCTTACGTTCAGGCGCAGCTGGACCAGTCAGACCCCCCCTGTCAAAATCCTGCATCCGCCCCTGTTGTGACTTGTCTCACTCAAGACCCGGCTATCGAATGCCATCCAAAACTAACAATTACAACTACAGCTGCTACTTAAACTAGTTAACTTACATATAACAGAAATAGCATTGACATACACAGCCGTCAAAATACTTTTAATACGCAAATAAGCTTCACTTGACAATATAGACAATTTACATAACAGAGGCTACACTCTTACAATAGTATGATAGAGAACGATGCATGAAAGAGATGGTAGGAAACCAAAACGCATTATCAACTGAACTTCAATACACTTCAATCAAGAGTTTTGGAAGGTTTGATCGGATTATCGGACTAAAAAATTTTGAGTAGCGATAAGCTTCAGTTCTTACTAAAAATCGTTGTGTAGCAATCCCACTCTCTTGACTAGTATGTATGTATTTTAGATCCTCCTGCAAGCGGGAACTCGCGAAGAAGCCACCATTGGGTTAACAAAGCTGCAAGCAGACCGAAGTCAGTCTCTTAGATTCATATTTAACGTCCATGATTATGAATTGTCAAATGTCAACAACTCTGTAACTGGACGACATACATTAATCTTGGAGTGACTCGAACTCGGGACCTAATTAACCACTGAGCTAACACTCCCTGTATTTCATTGAAGTACGATTTGTTCCGGAAAGTGGAGAATCAGCAAAAGCGATATAAGTGTTATAATTATGTTTGATATCCTTGACATTATGTTATGTTGTTTAGAAATGTTACGACAACAATTTTTTATAGGAGTCAAACGTGTGCGGTATAATATTTCGCAGCTATACGTGTAGTCAAGAGCTCACAATGAAAGGTTTACTGTTATAAGGCTTTAGTAACGCTTAACATTTGGAAGTTGAATGTGGGCCAACAGGAAAGCAATAACGAATGTGGAAATTAAGGTAAGTGCACGATTTATTTTCTTACTAACTTGTTGCGATTTTCAAGCCGACACTGTCATATGCGTCAAAGTTGTCGATATCTGGTGATATCGAAATACACGTTTAAAAAGATCAAAATCATTCTACCAAAACAGGACCAGGAAGGATAAAATTAATCAACTCATTTCATGATTTCCAAAATATTAATATTGAAGAAACGGATGCATTAGTCTAACGGTAGAGTACACTACAAATATAGGTATTTTTGCTGATATAGCTCAATATTCTAAAGGCTATCTGTACTTTTTTCCTATATTCCTTTATAATACCATTTGAAATAGCTGTCAACTTTATGATAATTTTCAAGTTTGCCATTAAAACAAACTAAAAAAAAAAAAAAAAAAAAATAATTCAATTCAGGAAGGCTTCAAGAAGTACGCCGTGAAGTAAGCTTTATGCGTCTTAATAAGAAACAAATCCAATAAGAAGATACTTTTTAAAGTAAAGTCACATAGGAAAGAACCTAGTCACGAAAAACCAAACAACGAACCGATTGATCAGCTCTCAACCCCAGTCCCTTTGCTTTGGAGACTGTGAATGTGTGCTCGTCGTTAGGTGTGTATCACGATTCCCCTAGAAGGGGAACACGATGCTGCACATGGTGGTTGTGGTTGGTACATTGACAAACATTTCACCAAACAAAGGGAAAACGTTCGTTTTAGTTGAGAAACAACAGTCGGAGACAAACAACCTCCACCACCCCCACCATAACATTCATTATATGTTACGATACTGTTGATCCAAACCAAGTTAGTTTTACTGCCTATTCGTCTTTATCTTAGGAAACAATTAGACACCTCTGGAATAAAATAAAAACATAGCTGTGTTCTTTATTTATACTTTTTCTTATGAAAAGATCAGAATTAAAACTTGTATTATAAAATTTATTATATCAAAAAGCAATATTGTGGAGAGTTGTAAAGGCTTTCAATTGGTATTCATAGAGTGCATTGTTTATCTCATTCCTTTAAGGTATACAGGTTGTATTAAATATACAGAATGTATATAGTGAGCTCAATGGAAATGTAAAAGTAGTTGTACTAAGGGGTTACGTAATTCTTGCGTGGAAGTAGATGTTAGGTAGACATACAACATTTTCTGAGCTGGATTGGTCCCGTAGTACTTTGGTTAAAGTAGGTTCAATGAGGAATGGACAGCATTCAGGAGAGATAAGAAAAGGGGATATCTAGAATTCAGTTGGAGAGGGGCGTGAGAGTACCTCTTTGAGGAGGCAATGGGCAGTGTATTGTAATGTGGGTTCTATTGTTAACCCTGGGGGAAATTATTTGGTAGGCATAGGATGCCTATCTCCAACAAGCTCCACGCAAATTAAATGATTAAAAAGTTATGTTGATTTTAAGATGATTAATTCTCTCCGGGATACAATAAAATGTTCAATTAAAAGCTGTAAAATTACTTGAAGATACTGCATGATTGGAAACAATTAATATGTATAAATTATTTGGCATCTTATACTGATCGTGAGAACTGGATGATTCATTTTCCAGAACTAATTTGCCTCTATAATAAAAACGGCTGATATCTGATCTGATCCATGATTGGTTCAATATTACCTACTACTATAAATGAAAAAAGAAAACAACACTTGGTCCTAACTTATTGTTATGTTTTTCTTTGTCTGGAAATACGGGCTCCTAAACTAGACGTCTGAAAAAGGACCGAACAATTTCTAATGTATTTCTTTGTTCGTACACCGTGGGAATTAACGAGGGGAAAGCTTGAAGGTCAAAAGGTTAAAGGGTTAAAGACCTTGCAGGTGTTTGATAGGAACTTAAAGGGGCTAGAGTATCACTTCATGACAGTATTTCTATTGCAGAAGGATTATGCAATATTTCAACAATGATTGAGAGTGTACCATAGTTTTTACCCTGCAAGATAAGATCTCAAATATCACTTGGAAGAAATATACAAGGTTCATGGTGAATATCTGTGGATATGACTTCGTTGGTACTGATTGAATCAACGACACGTAACTTAAACTTACAATCAACTAAACAAATAAGGGTAACACCCTAACTTAACTGAACAAGTAACCTTTTTATTATTTAAATATATAAAAAAGCACTTTACGCCCAGTGCGTACATAACTCTCTCATGTTATTAGAGAATTACTAAACCTTGCAGGTTACGTTATTATTGATATACAGTAGATGGAAATTCTCACCGGACTTGTTTTTTTTTCCTTTTTGTGTTTGCAAATAACTAAAAGGGAGCGAAACACATTTGCAACTGCTGCAGTGCCCACTGACCCAATATTGCTCTAGCTGGGACCTTTTCGGCACCGTGCACTCCCATCCAATAGCAGTGTACCCCACATAAGAAGTACCCTCTAACATCTTTGATAATATTTTCAAGTGGGTCAAAGTCCCACATGTCTTTGAGTTGACCAACTCCAATTTTTAAAACTAAGCACTTGTATCTATGATCTTATGATGTATTAACTTGTCTATGGCATCTGCATGTTACCTTACAAAAGATCTTTGTAGAAGGAAGGGAAACAAGAATGTAAGTGAGAATTTTTTTCAGGGTCGGCAAAGCAGAGAGTGGTGTAGGGTTGGGGGTTGGGACGGGTAAACACTACTTTCCTCGGTATTGTGAAAAGTTACAAAAGGGCATATTTTCATACTTACTAGCACTGTTCTTTGTTGCTGAAAAGTACCCTTCACCCCATTTTGGTATGAAAACTACCAAACTAGTATTTAAAGAGTGCCCGACTGTTGCACAGTTACAAAAACCAACAACATCGAAATGCCGTTTTGCTGGATTTCAGTACAGATATTTGTGGTACATAATGCACAGAGATTAGGTTACGGTGTGCATTCTCAAATCAAACCGAAGTGTCCCACCCCACTGCCCATCGAATTTTGTGCCCCTCTTTTTGGTCACATTGACGTCTCTCCCACCGCCTTCCTGACAGCTTTCGTTAGAGCACAGGTAGAGGGGAATATGTACACTGTACCTACCCAGCTGAACTAAACATATCAAACATGTGAGAAGTGCAATTATATAGCTGAGCAGAGGTTTTGGCCGAAGCATGGCGACAGATGAATAATTTGCACGGAGGGAGAAAACGAAGGTGTTTAATATCGTTATCATGTGCATAGGTCTTAGCTTGGACTTGGACTTGTCTCGGACTAGGACTTGTCTCGGACTCGGACTTGTCTCGTACTCGGAATGGCAGCAATCACTCTTGGGCTCTGGGTTCTTTGTATTCGGACTTCGACAAGGTAGTTTTACTGTTCGTATTAACGTTGCTTTCATACCGACTACCGTATAATAAACCACAACCAAAAATAGTTGTATAGCACCCGTAGTGCATAACTTTATGCAAATTACCATGTAATTGGTTGGCATTCCTCATATAAAAAAATTCAATAAAGCAATATTTCTTCCCTCATAAAATATTAGTAAATATTAGTAGATTAAATTCCATCATGGATATTTACAAAACTACGCAAGCTTCCTACCAGCTTATGGTTAATTAAACGGTTATCAACGAGTCTGAACTTGTGGATACCAGCATTGCATGTAGACTCATATGTGTCAGTGCATCATTGTATTCGCGTAGTAAGCCTTGGGTACTGACGCGGATATCATAATTAATGATCATTTGCATATAAGCGTACCCTCACCTAGCTTTTATCTGGTCACTTAAAACCACAGATATAATATCCAAAATAGAAGGACGTTTCGAACTGATTAAACTGCGCTAAAGCAATGGCGCTACCGGATCGTTTACAATGGCCGTCAACTACTTCCAAAACAAGTTATATCGAAATTGGATACTATCGAGTATGCTTCCTATACATTCTACCGACAGGAACCAAAGACGGTTGAAAATGTCAAGTTTTATGTGTTGTGATAGGAAATTAAAACATAAAAGATCATTCTTTTGCAAATAAATATATATATTTTTCATTCAAGAAACAATGTTTTATGACGAAAACTGATTTTGGGTCCGAAATTGTTTGTAACGGTCTAGGCCCACACAATAAGGATACTTTGAAAGGAATGTGTACGTCGGGTTTTTGGGCTGGGGGGGGGGGTGGTTATTAGCTAGGATGAAGAGAGCTGTCGAGGGAAAAATCCTGGTGGGGGCAACAGGTCTTTTCGTAGCTATTTTGCTCATTGTAAGAAACAATAATTATTTTAAATGTTGTGGAATGTATCTCCTTTTGTGTTTATGTTTTCTGTTTTGAGAATTATTGGCTGACAAGATACCTATCACTTGTAGTACCATTGTAATGCCAAAGCAAAGCGGGAGAATACTCCAGATGGTGCCAATTGAAATGGACCATTCCGAAATGAGAGAAATGATTCGTAGAATGGCCCAATATGTAAAAACGTCCCATTCCTTATATAGTCACCATCTGGCAACTTTGTGATGTCACTCATTACTGTAGCAATACAACTGTTCATACAAACCAATACGTCCGACTGGTTTAGCACTTTTATTTCAACTTGTTCGAACCCCCCCCCCCCCCTCTCTCTCTCTCTTACCATAACCTTCCATTACTTCATCGTAAAATTGATGAAAATTGATGAACAAGTACATCTTGAAGGCAAAGGCTTGGTTCAGCGGTTAGAGTCTCCGCCTCACATTCTTAGGTTCCAGGATGAAAATTATGCCAGGAGCTTGATTCTCTTGACCTATTCAAAAATCGCTGCACTACAGTGGTGATGTGCGGAGTCTTCCGTGGATTTGGTATTTCTGGTTTGTGAACTTGGAAAAAGGGGTTTGTTTCTGTTCTTCACTTGGAAACAACTATTTTGTCACAGCTGCACTGCAGTGATGTCGAATAGGGTGCCTTTGCCTACCTCAGTTTTTGAAAAGTGGGCAGATGCTGGGGCATACAGTCTCGTCCGTCGGATGGGGACGTTAAATGGCGGTCCCGCGAGCAGGAAGGAAAGCGAATTCACACCCCAGCCTCGTTATCATCTGAACACTTATCGAAAAGAGAAGACTTGAAATAAGCCGGTCTTTATCCACGGTCTAACACGGATCGGGTCTCAAATAAGCTATAGTAAGTCTTCCTGATCCTTTGGGTCTCTAAACTAAACTAAACTAGACTAAACTATCTAGGCAGATAAAACGTCATCGTTCGTGCTTTTCAATCGTTAACTGCGTTTAGGAATGTATACGGGTAGGTTTGTCCCGCTGCTAACCTTTTGGAAGTATTGAGGCGTTGCGCTGTGCCACTGATTTTTTTCCAGACATTTGTGCCAGGTTCGTTCTACATTGAACTCCGTGGTAAAAACTGATTTTCATCTCAGTCGAATGAGAGTCACTGTTCGGTAGCGCTCGACAACATGTTCAATGGCATTATTTGAAACTAAATTCAACCAGCTGGTGTTACAGGCCAAACATTCTATTGGAATATTCTACGCCATTTGTGGTGCGATTTGTCTTTCGCTCGAAGACATGATACTCTATGTTGGAGGTAGGATCTTCCACCCAACTTTTATATTTGCTTGTAACTCGGTTATAGTCTTCTGTCTTTGCTTATTCTTGGTATTGGCGTTTAGTTTGATTAAATGGCGCCCTGTGTCGTCTGCTCACTTTACGTTAGTTTTTCTGTTCGGTACTTTTTCTTGGTTATCACAAATCACGGTTTCGTTGTCTGTCTTCAGCATTGGCCCAGGCAACTCCGTAGCACTGACCTTCACTCTTACAATATTTTCCGTCATCTTTAGCGTCATATTTCTTAAAACAGGATTCCAGGTCAAAGATTTTATATGCGCAATCTGTTCCACTGGTGGAGTGGCTTTAATAGCCATTACAATTGATCAAGAGGAGTTGGTTATAGCCCAGTTTACCATCCCGGTATCATACGGTATCATCTCGGCCCTCCTCGGGGCAATGACCTTCGCTGCCAGTTTCATCATTGGAAATCACCTAGCTTCATATGACAGTTCACACTCCATCGTAAATGTTCTCTCCTACGCATGTCAGTATTCGTTAGTTGCCTTGGTTCTGTGTACATTGTTCAATGGATGGTCGATCCCCGAGACAACCCTGGATGTCCTCATTTTGACATCCACGGGTCTGACCACTTTTGGAGGAGTTCTATTCAGTTACCTTGCACTCGACAGTGAAAATCCCACAACCGTGTCAGTAATAATGACGTCACAGGTAATATTTAACTACGTTGGCCAATTCATATTCTTCGAGTTTCGTTTTCACTGGGAGATACTTGCCGGGTCAGTTCTGATTGTCGGATCGTGTATTGGAGTCATGCTACAAGGCGAGGGTGAAGAGCATGAAAATAATGATACTGATACAAGTTCTGGCGATGACCAACAGAACGAGCATCAACCAATTCTAGAATAAACAACTTACAATAACAATAACGAGCGCAACAACAACAATAAGTTGGCGCATTTTAAGGATTAAGTTTTAAAGGTTCTGTGAGTGTCAATCAACGCTGGATATATAAGTGGAGTGGGATTTGGATGAAGGAGCTTCCTAATGCAATGTTTTAGACAACCTTTTTTTGCAGCTGGAAAGTGAAAATATAGATATAGCAGAAAGGCGGCGAAGTGCTGTGGACGTAATGTCCTTTCAAAACTGTTGTTGTTGTAAGAAGCAAGTGCAAATATAAAAAGGGAAGACACATATTGATGTATACCATTAAACCGCTTTCATTTCATATAGGAATCACTAATAGAAAATCGTTGTAAATTTAATGGGGGTGGGGTGGGGGGCAGTAATCTTCAGGAGATTTTATTCATCTACATTATTCGTATTGATTGTGAAGTGTTTACGCTTCTCAACTTGGTAAAAGACTTGGAGTCTAACAGCATTATGACTAAGTGCAAACTTTATATGATTAACCTTTATATAACTTGCGTCATATATTTGTCTGTTTTGTCTAAACTGACGACCTTTGATCCCACCCATAAGTACCACACAGAATAGAGGTCGACTCATATAAAAATAGATTCCAAATAACTAAAATTAATAAAACTTGTAATACGTTCCATGCACGCCATTAACATTATTGACGTAACGTAAAAATTCCGTGAGTCATTTTTACTTTAAACCAGTTGCGACAAGACGGTCGTTTGGTGATGGATTACCGCGAAGCGTTAAAATAGTCCCATACACAGAAATGTCATTACTAATATTGATAGGAATGTGGATGGGTAGGGGGGATGTTGGTGGGGAGGGATTCGTTATGTGTGTTCCTATTAGCTTGCACGGTGCTTGTTTACAGTTTATATGACATTTATTCAATTTACGCAGATGAATATTTTACATCAGCTGATTGCACCAATTAAAGTTAACCATGTCGTTCGCTATGATGTCATTCGTTTTTGTCTTATTCGGTTACAGAAGTTAATCATTTATACGAGTCACGTTTTCCCTGACAGATATAAAATGTTGCTTTAAGATTGTGTTGCAACTGAAATGTCCATAAAAATGAATGCAATTGCTAGCTCTAATATAATTGTTGAATCCAAATTAATGTTACATATATTAATAACTAAAGTAACTATCATTAGTGAATGCACTAAACGAATCGAGCAGTCTCATTAATGATACTGTACAAATATTTGACGACAAAAGCAGACGAAACAGACAAATACATATTAAGTGTGACTTCAAGTTCGCAGGAACCAGTCTGATTATCCATTTTGAAAAGGGCATGACTTTAAGACTTAGGTAGGCCTTAAGTTAGGCTAGGATATTTAAGTTGGTCATCCACTTGCTAAAATGTTATATCTCCAACTCATCGATTATAGGTCTAGCTCAAGTTTAAAATGCACTCCCCGTAATACATTTACAAATGTGTCAAGATAAACGTCATTCGTTTCAAAATGTCCCAATTCGACATCTTCACATTTGTTATGTTGGGACATTTAAAATTTTTTTTTTTGTATATGTGACAGGTCTAAGTAAGTTTGAGCAATAGCATAACCATGTATGCAGAGCGTTTATAGGATACGCTATATGTAACTTGTCATATCCTAGTATATAAAGCTTTATAGCATGTTATCATTACACTAAGTTTATTTAAACAAAATACATAACGTTGCTTTTTCCAACATAAACGGGATATTTGAGTGACGATTATTTTCCTTGGAATACTTGACGTATGGCTTTGCTCATCAATCCATGTATGCAGAGCGTATATAGGATACGCTATATGTAATTTGTCATATCCTAGTATATAAAGCTTGGTAGCATGTTATCATTACACTAAGTTTATTTAAACAAAATTCATAACGTTGCTTTTTCCAACATAACTGGGATATTTGAGTGACGATCATGTTCTTTGGAATACTTGACGTATGGCTTTGCTCATCAAGCCATTGGCTAACGTTAGAATAAGTTCCTGTACACTTGCTCGGATTATAAACAAACTTCTCAGTAAGACTTACATTATGTACTGTTATTAGAGAATTACGGTTATTATACGGTTATTAGAGAGATCAAAGATCCAGCACAGGTGCATCAAGAATGCCTAAAGTTGGAATGCTGCTTAAATGAAATTCAGCATTGGCTCACTGACAACTTCCTGAAAGGAAATCCATCGAAAACTGAAATAATGCTATTTGGTACGCCCCAACGTCTCAAACTAGTGAACATTGATTCAATCACAGTAGCTGGGGTTGATGTTAAAATCTCCGGAGCCCCTGTACGTAACCTCGGTGTCCTGTTTGATCCTCAGCTGTCTATGAAGCCGTATGTCTACTCTGTCGTCAAGTCGGGCTATTTTCATCTCAGAAATATTGCCTTAGCCCGAAGGCAGCTCAGCAAAAGTGCGACACGATCGATCACGCAGGCACTTGTAATATCTCGCCTGGATTATGGCAATAGCCTTCTGTACGGGATCACCAATGAGTTGATGAATAAATTACAAATGCTTCAAAACAATGCTGCTCGCCTTGTTGCGAAAACTCCCAAGCGAGCCCATATAACACCTGTACTTCGTGAACTTCACTGGTTACAAGAATAGATTTTAAAATTTTGTATCTCACCTTTATGGCACTCAACGGGGAAGCTCCATTGTACTTAGCAGAATTAGTCCATCGTTACATTCCACCAAGATCGCTGAGGTCCCAAAATAAATATTTGCTTGCGGAGCCATCATTTAATTCAACTAACTTTGGCGGGCGAGCTTTCTCCGTGATGGCCCCACGACTGTGGAACAATCTCATAGCCAAACAAGAGGCACATATTTCTCCATCCAGTATGACGGATCTCAAAAAACAGCTAAAAACTATCCTTTTTGAAAAATATCACAGTTAGACCCTTTATTTGGGAGCGCATTTGAACATTGCCTTGTGCTCTGGATACCTGCGCTATACAAAAAACAGTTATTATTATTATTAATCCATTTAAGTTACACACAAACGGCAAAGAAGATCATAAAACAGAATCATTAACATACTTGTCGAGTTCTCAAAACTACACAATATACATGATTAAATCGACACATGCATCTAATAATATAGTTATTACCATTAACTAATTAAGTTTTAACTCATGTATGACATAATCACGTCAATGGAATGTGTAATAGAATATATGTACATATACTGTTACGCTCCGGCTCAATTAGTGCAGGGCTCCGTAATTATAAAAAGAAAGTAGAATTAACAACAGATAAAGAGAACTCCAGATTATAGATATACTTGTAGAATATAAGCTTTATTTATTCTGATATGATATTGTTGCTGGAGTGCAGATCTAGAATAGTGTACTATCTGTACCACACTTTCTGAAGTCTGGAATGCTAGTCTTTCTCATACTAAAAACCTGCAGTATTTAAGTCATTACAACTTCCTGTGAAGGGGCAATAACCTCTCTGTGACATAAACTCTTGGTCACACATTCTTTTACTTATAATTACTAATGCACATAGGAGAGGGCAATGACTAACCACATTTGTATACACCTGAGATGCAGCAGGTTGTCATCTGTGGTTAAGCATGAATATTTCATGGAATTAAGACAAAGGGGGTTTCTAAGACTATGATGTGGGTGAGGGTGAATAAATTCGGGAACAGGAAGTAAGTAGTTAATCTTAAGACAAAGATGCATGGAAGCACATGTTTAAAGTAATATGATGGTAATATAACTACATACTACATTATATCCCTTTTGGAAATTTGCTGAAGAATTGAACTGAAGGAAGTGAAATTGTAAAGCAAGAAATGAAAAGTAAAACAGTATACAACATGTATACGAAGCGGAAAACGAAGAAAATATACACATTAAGAGATGAATGTGTACAAGAAATATAACATAGTAAACACAATCGTTAGCAAAAACTCTCAAACCTTGCTTTGGAAGGTATCACATGAATTGTTCATCCATAACATAGTACCTCGATGTTATATTTTCACAATAACCGAGAAAGATGGTGCGCTTTGGATATATAGAGGACATATTTATGCTATAAATTGGTCAATTTTTTACGAAACAGTTTTAAGCAAATAATTGTGTGATATTAACATTAGTTTCGTAATGGCGGTCGGATTTGGAATATTTGTTTTTGATTAAACAACGTTTAAGTGAAGGTTTAATTTAACTGCTTTCTACACATTGACTTAGTCCAAAAAAATGTATGTACACATGGTAAATGTTCGGAAACCTGTTTCTTCAATCAAAGAAGCGAGTAGACTGGTCTGATAGTAAGGATGGTAACAAGTCTAATTGGGAATAAATAACATTATTATTTGTGATAATACAAAGTCATAAACAAACCCACCTTCAAAAGAGCTCAACAATGGATAACAAATTCAAATGGCTTGACCAGAAAAACAAAGATTACTTCCTTGGCAAGGAACATTCATCTTTAACACACTTTAACGATGTATCACAATGACGTAATGTTAATAAATCAACCTTTATCCGATTAAATCATACACGCGACTCTATGTAATTAAGCTTCACTTATATAACAGCCTACTAACATTGATGACATATAAGCCATGTACACACGTAAATGAACATCAAGATTATAATTTTACATTTTTAAGACTGTGAAACCGCAGACTATACATTACAAAACTGAGCAGTCAATATTGATGTATTGAAAAGCACTATCTGTTCACTATCTGTTCACATGAATATTAACGAAATATTATGTTCGATACTTACCTTCATATGAGACTTAGATTGATTTGCATATTGTGGTATTGACATAGCCACATCTTTGTTGCCTCAAAGGAAAAGTTAAACATACAATAAACACCAAACTACTATTAAATGATGCCTAACTTGATGACGGTTACTCATGCGACGAAGAAAAATGACTGCCTTGAATACTGTTTTGTTTTGTTGATATTTTTATCTTTGATTAGGAATGAACTTTAACGGCTTTTCGTTTCTACTTCTCAAATAATTGCTATTTCGATGTACTATGGTTGTTATCAATTAACATAAGAATTCTGTTTTTCCTGTCTTCATCGTTTTTATTTGATGACTCACGAAAATCCTTCAATTTTTGCTCATCCGTGCTTACATATTTAGCAACACAAAGTTCTTGTATGAACTGGTGGCGACACCTAAAACCATAACTAGTAATCGTGCTGTCCTTATCTAATGTACCATTACCTGAACTAGGGCAAATTTTCAAAATGCCGCACAACAAAGTGATATCTCTTCCCCCTTCTCCTAGCTGTTTTATGGATAACGTATCATCTTTTAAAAATAATCTGCCTATCATTAGTTCCATACTTTCAATGGCTGTAGCTGTTAGGAAATGTTTCGTGACCATAACATGGCGTAGTTAGAGACACTTTACGAGTATTTTAATGATTGATGGAAAGGAACTAAGATCGATACCGACTGAATGCTTGTTCATGATGCCATATTTGCTAGACACAAGAAGTTGAATAACAATCCCCATAAGATGACTATCTGCATCAAGTTTTAATAAATCATTACTTTCAAGAATTGACCAAACTGAGCGGCTTATAACATCAACATTATCATTACCATGTGGCGCTACCTCTGTTTCGCTGCTGAGTTTTTGGACATTTTTAATTGGAAACTGAACTCGTGCCTTGAACGTCTTGTAGTAGAAACACATTTGTTTTATATACGAATTTAACTCATCTTCTTTGATTGATAAAAAGTTAACGACAGCGAATGATTCACGGAATTGAGGAGGAAAACAGGGTCGCGAAGTCAACCAAATTCTTACATTATTATTGACTTCAGCAAGTTTAACAAAATTTTGAAACGTTAAATAACTTTGCTCACCATTTTCCTTGCGACCATGTTTTACATTTAAATCCAAAAATTCGTTACTGCCATCAAATATCAACAGACATCTGTCTTTTTTAATAATGCACTCTATGTTTTCGATTTGACAATTTTCCGGTAATTGCTTTGAAATTTCCTCTGCCATATTTCCATTCAGATTTGTATTTTGTAGATTGAGGAAAAATAAAAATATTTCATCAGTTTTCATTTGCGACCATAAAAATGATACCTGCTTGACGAAAGAAGTCTTGCCACATCCAATATCTCCAACGAACAAAACACGTCTGAGTGTCTTGCTCTTATCTGACTGAAAGAAAGACAAGGTAGACATTTCCTCCGTTTTTCCATCAGGCCATGTGATACGTACTTGCGTCTCAGCGTAGAGGTTAGTTTTTGAGATCAATTGGTCGTGTTTGATGATCTTCTTTTCTCCGTCAGTCGCAAGAAAGTATTCTGCCAAAGGTAAAGGTATCGGGCAGATATTTTGGTTATAAGCCTCCGTAAGTGATGTCTTACCTATGAAATAAAATGACGAATCGGTGATGCTTATTCCTGATGTGAGAGAACTCCTTACTTTAAAACTCAAATAAATTGTACGTACGTTTGTTTATAGACTTGCAATAGTAATGCCATTGTTTATTTGAGACATTTTTGAACAAGCCCAACGTTCTGATTTTCGTAAAACCTGGTCATGGTCGGAAATAACTAGCAATGAGATGATGGTCATCACTCATGTTGATTCTCTGATTGACTTCAATACAATACTATATCGCTTATAATGGTTTTAACATTTTCAAGGTTTCCGAGTTTAAATTATTTCAAGATGTAAGACTTAGTTTTGTTTCCAATTGCGTAATAAACAACCATAATTGGTACCGAGATATACTCATTAGGCGATCACATACATGTAGATATTCCGTATCTATTAAAGGAATAGATTTAATAATCAATAGTATTTATTCGGTTTCTAAACACAATTCATTTTATCCTCTAGTCTATGAGTTTAGAAATAATGCAGTCTGGAAGTTCTTTTAATTTTTTAAATGGTGCATTAACAGTGATATTAATTTGCGTTTAACCAAGCATAATATAATAGAACACAACTAGAGAAATTTTAACTTTATGAAACATACCAGGTTGACTAGACCAAGGTAAAACAGCAATGATGGCTAGAATGGCCACTAACAATGCCAGTACTGGATAACGTTCTGAAAGATAAAATATAAGAACATTTTTTGCCTCTTTTTACGTATTAAAGCCACTTACTGACTGACTGACTGACTGACCGACTGACCGACTGACCGGCTGGCCGGCTGGCCGGCTGGCCGGCTGGCTGGCTGACTTATGCTCTCATTTTGATTTCTTAGGTGAGAGCCTGGGCGGACTTACAACTTTAAACAATCCGGAATCTTGGTTAAACAAATTTGTAAGAATTGAAAAGTTTCTGCACCGAGCAGACCAATATCAGTTTACTCACACGAAAAGGAGGAACAAGTCTCCGGAACATGCATAATTTGAGGTTGTTTTATGTCCTTCCTTTTCATTTATACGAATGTGATGAGATATTGGTAATCAATATGGTGCAATAACCTGCAAGGCAATGGTACTCGTCTGCTAGACTATAGCCTATGCGAATGGTAACATGTATGTCAATTAAGTTTGATATTCGTACAATATAGACATGTCCACGCATTAAAAGGTTCATTCAACAACAAACTCACCAAGACGACATTTTATCTTTCAAGGTAGAGTCTGTGTGAAATAAAATGTATTGCAAAAGTACCTGTTATTTTAAGAGCCAACGTGAATGTCTCGTTGGTTCCATCAGATTTAAGATGCTCAATTGTGTATGATCCTTCGTGTTTGCGCTGAACATTCTTTACAACGAGTGATGCATCGTCGTTTATTTCGTAAATATTGTAGTCCGGTATTAGTACTTTTCCATTCACAATTTCTGCGATGGGGCTGGAATGGGGAGTGGTTCCGAAGTACCATTTGCCATTGGCCTGCTCTCCTAGTAAACAGTTAATACTGACTTCACTTCCTCTTTGGACTAATGTATCCTTTGGGCAATTCAATGAAGTAACTGTTCAGGTTAAAAAGCACCAAAAGTGTAATTTATTACAGTTTTACACCATCAATTAAATACATTACATACAAAACAAGATAAATCAGCAAACATTTGTCTGCAGCGATACCAGTCTCATTTGTTGTAACACATAACACAATTAACAAAAGTAAGAAAGAAAATACGGCTTTCCGGTATATTTTACACAGTTGTTCGGTCCAAATTTCTTCTCATATTTTTTTGTAGACAATTGAACGAAAAGGAATTCAGCAGGAAATCTTTTATTTCAACAAGCAGAAAGTTTACTTAATGACTAGTACATATTTTGAGAAAAAACAATAACAGAATAAGTCATATTACTTAATACCTGTTCCCTTTAGGAAGATATTTTTTAAGAACCGAGCAAATATGAGGTGACCTTTAAGACAATTTCAAGTATAAAATGTGTACATCATATCAAATTAAATATAACTGTTTTTTAAATTTCATTTTCCTTTAGGTCTAAACTTATTTTACTATCGACAGTTACCTAATAAAGACAGTTTCGCTAATGCGAATATCATTATAGCTTTTGTTGTCAACTTGATGATGGACATGATCGACAATGAGCGTCGCTGGGTGAGATTATCTGGTGGAAAAATAATACATTACTTTAAAATGATATTAGTGGTCAAACAAATGCAAGGAGTTATTCACCAACAGTATTTCAAATGTTCATGCTTCATGAAACAGAATAGTCAGCTACAGGAAAAGGAGACAATAGAACCAACAGTTATCTTTACTCTATGATAATATTTTTTAAAGAAATGCTTCTGAAATATCTAGTGATATTGCTCCCCGTTTGGAAGACATCGTGGTTCACAAGAATCGCGTCAGAAGGCTACAAGTTTGTTAAAGTTTGATGTAATGGTTCACGAGGACGTGAAATTATCTAGTTTCAAGTAGTTCTCTTTCCCTAGTTTTCAACGTGAACGTTAAAGGTGCTGACACCGGCACCGACGCCAAATATAAGATCATGTTAAAACAAATAATAATAATATCTGAGAATTCAGTATTTGCAGTATCATATCTATTCAACCAGTAAACAAAATGTTCAAAGATGATGTCAGGTAATAGTGCAAATGGAAAAATAAACAAAAGAAAAAACGTTGAGTGCAATCATACGATATTAAATTTGCAGATATCTCGCGTGAAAGAGGTACATGCACACTACTGCTACCCCATCAAATGAGTGAGGGGTCCAGTTGCATAACGTTTACGCGTTCCAGCAGAGCGAATTTCGATCGCGTAAATTAAGCATGTCGGAAGACTTGTCGAATTAATAACAATCTATTTGCATGTTCAAAATGATGCAGTCCATAAGAATTACAGGAAGCCCTTATATTGCAATATTTATGTAAACGTCTCAACACGTGTTTGCTGATGAATTTCGGAAACAAATTTCCAAAGTAGATTCAATGTTTCTTATTCTAAATGCACTCTGACCAGGTGGGTTTAATGGAGAAAAGCTGTCACAATAAACAAAAAGAAATTTATTTTCTACTGCCCTTATGACGTGAACGATTAACCGTAAAATCACTGCGACCCCCCATGTCAGCATGTTCATTACACAAATGTAAACAAAATAGTCTACACAAGCCGCCCAATCAAGTTTGTAACGCAGTCCTATACTTGTATCATCCACTTTTTTACAATTCCACGAAGGAAACACCTGAAAACACCTGTTTGTTCATTGCAATGGAAGGAAATAAAACAATTTCGCAGCTACATCGGTAAGACAGAGAGAAAGATACAAGAGCATGCACCTTAGGCAGGCTAGTCACGAAAGTAAAAGTAAGCTTGTGCCTAACGGTCGTAAACAAAACAGAGAGATTTGATTGGCGCATGATCTTTTGGAAGGGGCTTGCAAATATGGATAGAAGTTTGTAGAATCTACTGACTCGTTAATCTGGCAAATCTGGCGAATTTCATTCAGCTCAAAATTTTTAACAACAGATAACTCAATAAAATTTATGAATATTCATATGAAAATTACATGGAACGGTGTCACTTTCATTGAAATTTTAGTGCAGTAAGCTGGAAAGGTCGAAGTTTAAATTTGGCAAACACGTGCTAAGACTTCGACTGAGAGAGACTTAGCAAGACTATCTCGTTGCCTGCTAACTCAAAGTCTAACCTTGCAACCTGGTCCCATCAGGGAGCTGCTGTTGGGGTAGCAGCTCTATGGTCTCATACATGGATATAGGCCTATGTACATGTGGAATTACAGGACTATGTACTGGCCATGTCTCCATCGTCAACTGTTGCGGGTACCTGGCTAAGCTGCTTGCCCCCAAGGGACTGTTTGACGATTTTCAGGGTTGTTACCTGCAACTACTGGTGTTTATATAATAGTAAACAAAATACCTTAGGTTTATTGAGTCTACCCTTTGAGCCGCCGCTGTGAGGATGACGGTGACATTTATTTTGAGAATGTCCAGACTGATAACTCTTTCGTAGAAGACATTTGACTCTTTCGGCTTCACTCAACATTATATGTAAACGATATGATCTAAATTTGTAAGTGGTCACTCTTCTAGTAATCAATGGAATTACCCATTGATGTTTGCGAAAGAATGTGCTCTAAACAAACTGGTTTGTCATTTTAAGGACCATTGTGTTCCATTTTGATGGGAGTATCAAATTGCCACAATCGATATTTATGAGTACCAGAAATCTTACGTTATTTGAAAGTCAACGACAAGAGTTACATAAATTAAGTTATATGGCAGTGTAAAGTAAGTGGAGATCCGCAAACGAACTCACCTTTGTTCGATACGGCGGTATGATTATTATAAACTTCTGAAAAAAATGTATCAAGTTCGCACACATAATAAACAAACAAGGTATTTCCCCTACACTCTACAGTGTTAATTCTGTACTAAAGTCATAAAAAGCATTCTGGAAGTTAAACGACATATCCGGAAGAAAGTGGTGTGGTAACAAATATATACTACCTGACATTAACTAAGTATATAAAAAAATGTGCTTTAAAGAAAGATCCATGGATCGAGATATATATCAAAAAACATATATATCGTTTTAGTATTAGATTTAGTCACCTCGCATAACGTAATGTCATCGGAAATAAACGTACTCAAAGTAAAACTTTCATTCTCTTAACCTTGGGGCCTTACAATTACCAACTTCATGATAGCATACAAGAGAACACGTATGAGTTAAATTGATTAACGACCAACTATACTATACGTCAAAGTCCACTCGTCTGCTTGACATTTTACGTCAAGTTAACTCAATATGTGAATATCCTATAGTGGTACTGCGATTATGAATATTACATAAGTATTTTTTAATTATCGTATTTTCTAAATATCATGATAGAGAACAGAAATTGCAATTTTAAATTTCAAATGTATATTTTACTAGTTGAAGTCCGATTGTGCATTCCATTCATAACATGGAGCAACCCGGTCTCTAACTCCACTAACGTGTTTAGTACTATTGTCATTTATTTTACTGTTCAGTAGTTAGTCATCATGCAAACCTGAAAATGTATTTTCCCCCACATTTTGCAGAGAGTCTTACGTTGTTGCTCTGTCCTATAGAGTCCAGCGAAAATTGTTCATTAGGTAGGCTACATTGTTGTAATATAACACATTGAGTTGAAAAAAAATTGTCTATCCTTTTGGTTCACAACGGGGATATGTTTGCTTGAATTTATCATGCATTAAATTTTGCTAAGGAGCCGACTTTTTGGCAAAAAAAAAAGTACCTCGTCGTACTGTGTGAATATTTACTGCACAGTAGAACCAAAATAACATTCTTTAGACCTTCAAAATCAAATGAATGACTGAGCTTTAACCCCGATAAAGCCTTGTAAGCATTAAACATTATAGTTTTTCAAATATCCAAAATGCGTCAGTCGAACAAGCAAGCTATAGATAATTACAGACAGTATTCTCAGATGTTGTTGCTCTCTTTATTTTTGTTTTCAGTACTCCATTGTTATAATACTAGTAGTATCGTAAGCTCTATATGTCAATAGAGTTAAACATATATAAGTTATTTACATTGTTTAAAATGGAAAACACCATGAGGCTTTAAATATGCTGGAACCATATCATTTCAAGCTTTAACAAATTTATAATATGGAAACATGATAAATATTCCTACTTGATGAGGTGACTTGATCCTTCTCATTGTTGATGCTATTCGGTGTGGTGCCAATTGGTATCATAGCTGTTAAGAACAAAAACAAACATAGGTAATCGTTGTTACAGTGTGCCATGTATTGTGATGGCTGAGTTTGCATTACGAAAATAAAGCTGTTTCCCCATGCTTTTCGAATGTAAAATCTTGTTTCGAAATTAGAATACCTATCTTCTTAAAAACATCGTTTACTTTGTCTCAAAAATTGTGGTTCAACCCACTAATTTCAACAGAAAAGGTGGATACCTTGGTATCCTACGTTGAAGTTCAACAGCCCGTTTTAGATTTTTATACTTTTTTTCTGGAAACTTGTTTGTATCGAAATATCGACTTTTTATTCCAAAATTTTGGCGTATCATCTCAACTTTCGAATTTGCTATCGGATATCAAAACTTCACATAAATCTTCGAAGTTATAACTGTTTGGGATAGGTTTTATTATTGCAAATATTTCTAATGAGATAAATTATTATTTTTAAACACTAATGAAACACAAGTTTTGACGGCGGCACAATGTATATAAGTTCGGAAGCAAGTGTTCGATATTTGTAATTCTACACATGGTTTGAAATACTCATTTAACAATAACCGCTTAAGATAATTACAAACAAACTATTAACACTATTCGATTTATTATTTTGTTTATACATCCACTAGCAATTATTGATCGACCTCAGTCATATCTTTCACCGTTGATCAACGCCACTGAGCATGATGCGTTAGCGTCACATTGTGTTATTTTTTTTTTGTACTATAGTATTAAATATCACACATACCTTTAACTTTAAAGAGAAATTTGCCTCTGGCGTTATGTTTGTAAGAACAGGAGAAATTCCTTTCACTAGGTTGATTACCCTGCATTTCAACATTTAGAGACCATAACGTATCGTTGCAACTTCCCATTGAAATTCCGTCTATTGGCTGTTTTGGTACCGAGGTCCTGAAAATATTCTTCGTATTTTCTGTCCAAATAATGTATGCAGTTGTCTTCTTTACTGGACAAACTAGACATACTATTGTGTTAAGCTTTACGTGGCATTCAATCTCATCTCCTGTAAACTCTGCAGTCGATGGACATATAATCAAATCTTGCAGAAAGGCTGGAAGTGCAAAATATAACATCTGATTGTAATTAAACACAATAAGTTGTTGTTCAGGATATATAATTGCAAATAAATAGTTAAATCCATACCTCTTTCAAATAGGATAAGTAAGACCAAGATGTTGTACACAGTGGAGTACCTGAAGGCTGCCATTCCACCAGTAAATGCTTAGAAATACATTTATCAAAATATCTACTAACTATCCGTGCCAATCACGCGAAAGGAAATACTCACAAAGACTGTGCTTATCATTTCACAGGCAACTCGAGGAAGAGAGTGAATGTAAAGTGATACCCGAACGTAAACAAGTATCACTCGAACGATTGTTTCATTTTTTGGCGTGCTGCTTTTGTATTCAAGTTGTAATTGGTCGAAGATCACAAGCTCATATTTGGCTCCAGGCGGATCCCTGGAACCATTGTAGTCGCTCATCCGTTGACCAAGTTTTGACCCCGATGTGACCCCGTCAGAGGTTTGTGAACCGTTGTTGTTCGGAAGTACAACTCTGTCACAGGCTTGGAACAGAGAAGACATAGTTGTGCGATTGTGAAGTATTTGTCTAAGCCGAACACATTGCTGACCACGGCAAATCTGTGCTTCTTTTGCCTGTGTGGAAAAAAGGAATGCGCACGATTGTCTAACGTTCGTAGTAGAGTAATTAGGCCTAAGCTAGTCACTATAGAGTAGAACGACATTAGCACTATCGTTGTAACCTGTAGGTACTAATCAACCATGTAAATTCGTTTAGGGTATGCAAGGCTGCAATATAAATACATTAAGCAGTAATGTTAGTAGTTGCAGTACCAATATAGTAGTTGTAGTACCAATTTCTGTATTGAAATTGTAGCTGTGTTCAATAAAAACTCTTTCTGGAAAGTATTTATCGTTCAGGTAGGGGTTTTATGAAATCATAACCTTTGTAGTCATTCTAGGGTGTGTATCTATTATCATGAACGTTTCACATGTAAAGATGTGTATGAAAAGGAAAGCTTGTACACGTCTCATATTTGGTCTCTGGATATAGCATGTTGAATACAAGTAGGCTATTCTGGTAAATCTGAACATCATTTAGGGTCCAAATGAAGAAAAAAGAAAATGGTAGACAAGTTCGCTCAAGGAAACCTTTCGCAATCCTTGTATGGTAGCTGGTATGCCATTTTGAGTACACTTCTAGTCAGTAGCCAAATAAGGAAACTTTGTTGGCAAGATATCTCACGATGGAGGACGAACCACATGGTCCGCATGAAATTGAAAGTTGTGGTTAGCCTATTATGGCACATGTGTGTATGTGTGCTTGTGACACCTTGCTTGTAAACACAATAAATCAAGGAGGGAAGCTTGTACTTATTTTATAGTTGACATGTGGATGCACTATGCATGGTAGATGTGCTCTATTGCTTTTGGTAGAGGCAATTTTAGATTAGCAGACGCAAAGAGTAAACAATTTGTTAACACTTTACCTCAAGCTGGCGATGATTCTACTTTTATATCTGTATTCTGTGTGAAAGTCACATGTGATCTGGGGTCAGATGAGGTTCGTATTACTACTTTGGGACACCCAATTGTTTTGCCAATAGAAACATTTATCTACCCAGCAATGCTAAATACATTGAATTTCATTCAGTTTTCTTGTTGGACTGAGGTTTTAAAAATGAAGCAAAATGTTGTCGTTTGTGAGAATATCTCAGACACACGAACTTTCAGTTGTTCTCTGACTCACAAAACTATATAATGGTCAAAAAGGAATTGATTTGGGGCAAACGGTTTTAGAATTGTAACCTAGAGAGTAATGTCCTGCGAAAAATATTACCTTTGATGGTTATGCTGACATGGGCAACGGTACTGTGTTGTGGGGATTACCGTCCTGCACTAAAATACACATGATCATTTTAAAATGCATAATTTTACTTATGTTTCCTATGTTTAGAACCACTAGCACGATATCCTTCAAATTTGGTAGAATGTTGTCATATGACATGGACATGGAGAACCTCCAGAATGACGGCTGAGAGGTCAATGACCTAATGATGCAAATAGTGATGTTTTGCTATGAAAAGAAGACATAACTGAATAGATATGCAACTTTCTTATGTTCAGTACTATCAGTACTATCAGTTCTAATGGCGTCTTTGATCACAACGCAAAGGGTAATTTAAGTCTCATGTGTCCGGCAAGATCAGCTGGCAATTGTATCTTCTTTGTATTTTCTTTAATACACGAACTGTTTTGTACCTGATTTGTATATTTCCTTTCTTCCGTTTTATTTGAGAGACGAGAGGGGAAGGGGAAGGGTTTTATTGACATCCAGGCATTATAATGACTGATCAGTAGTCAGAGCTGTAATAGTTGGTATGATAACTCCTTATATTTGCATTGTTTTGATATGTAACCTTTACTATTAACTTGTTGTTTCTTTTGTTATGGCAGCCCTATTTAAGTCTTCATTTTCTAAAGTGACTGTTTTGTAATGTAAGGCGGAGACATAAATAGTCAAATACACAGTCCAAATACGTCACTTGATATCGTTGTAACTAGCTGTTCAGTTACATCTCTATATAGTTGTCATGCCACAAAATTAGACAAAAAGTCAAAAATTCATCAAGTTCCTGTAGGATTACATAACGTATCGTTTTCACTTTTTAATAACTAACAATTTAGTTACAATAGTTATCAGTCATTTTACGTGGACCAAGATAACCCTTCCCAACAATTTCTCTTTTCAAACAATGAAGGGCTCATTATATTCCTTGTTTCGATTCAAACACTCTAATTTCTCTAAAAGTGCTTTCATCTTCAATATCATAAGCTCATTCACTTTTTTTAGAATCTCATGCAAAAGCTAAAGTGCCCAATCTGCCAATCTCGATTGTTAGATTTTTTTTTCTTAGATACTTCTAAAAATTTGTAGTTGAAAGTAGTTTCATGTATAACAATAAACAAACAGAACAATGTAACTTCCTGATAAGGTGGGGGTTCCTGTATATACTTTTGTACTTAATCTTCATTTTGTATATTTAGATATGTTTGGTACAATGAAATTGTCAATAATCTGAAAGAAACGTCTAAATATAGATTTTAATTTATCATAATGATACATTCACTTTGAACTTAGAATTGTCAACATTTTTGTGAAACTTTCTCATGTTCAAACCAACCAATCCTCCCTTAACCAGCAATTCCCCGAAACCGGCAGTTGAAGCGGCCATTATCTATACCTAACGTGGAATCAGTAAACCTTAAGTGCCCATTGCTTATTCATCTAGATATAAAAATAGGTCCTATGTTTATCCGTCGTGCCCACCAGAAATAGCATTCATACGGCCAGCCCAGTAATGACCAACGCCCCTAAGTATGTTCAAGGCCCATTGGAATCACCAAATCGGCTCTAAGATTGGCTGTCTGGAAAACTAAAAGATTAAATTTATATTAAGTGTAGCAAAATAAGTATGTCAAAATAATGTTAAAGTCTTATTATCAAACCAACTTCCGATGACGATAACGAAGTACAATAACGAAGTACAATTCTACCTATACATACCATGTCATCGATGTGTAGTGTTTATTATCCCCATATTTAAGTGATACAGTATTTGGTTAATTTGATCTCATTTAGTGATTGCGGTATATCGGGGGTAGACAAAATGAGCTTCAAAACAATACATTTCCCCCCGTGGGTCCTCTAGGTTTTGTGCACAGATCGCTCTTGCAGTATATCGAACAGTGTTAAAGTGCAACAAATAGTTTATTACAGTAGGCTTCTGTTGGAAGTTCTTTACCATATAGCTGCACATTCGGTGCATTGGCAGATGTCAGCGTATTTGTGCCTTGTTGTGAACATTAATATATCACAGTTTACAAATTGACCTTCGTACCGGGATTGTTTGTGTTAGGTTATATGCATGAATATCACGTCTACAGTTAACTGTAGAGTACGTATCTTTGTGTTAACTGAAACAAATGCTGTACAGTCAGCTCAACGTTGTACATCGCAAGAAACATCCATACGATATTTCGGTACGTGTAAGCATCATTTACTGCTTCAGGGAGTAATTGATCAAAACGAAGTCAAGCAATATTGAAAAATACTGTTTCTGTTAAGGTTATTAAGCGTAAAACTTATACTTTAAAAAAATAATATTTAATTGTAAAACAATGACCAGTATAATAAAGTATAGACGCACAAAGTGTACACAATTAACACTTTTAACGGTTGATTAGTAGGCCTCGTTTGTAATGAAGTACACACTGAATTTGTGGTAACATAGAACTGTGTAACCTGCAGAACGAAAACAGTACATTAATTTTTAAAGTGATATTCTTGTGGAAGACAATGTAAAACTTGTATATCTTTGAGAAAACTCTTTCACACTAAGTATTTTAGTTGAAACCTCATTTCAAATATTGGCAAAAGCTCGACAAGCCATCGATTGGTTGAATTTAAACAGCTTGGTTTTGTTCTCCAAACGTCTTCCATCTACTGATAAATGATTGCAATATTATTTTGAAAAAATATAGACGTTTTAAATTTGATTGCCCTGTAAGTGACAACGTTCACTTCGCTGTTTAATTTACACAATAACAATAAACTTCGCACATCTAACATATTTAGCATATAAAATGCTACCCTGGAGACATCTTTCAACATATTTTGCTAAGTTTTCAGTTCTAGCCATTAGAAGATCCTTTCTTAGATGTGTTTAATATCGTATTATACGTATATACTAAAGTTAGGTAACCGGTGACAATAGTTTAACCTCGATGTCATTATAGCTGTAAATTAATTCAAGACAATGGTTTCTTTACCATGGTTATAGAGGACAGCATCGAACATCTTTTACGATTATAAATTTAAATGTTATTATATAAGGAAGTCTTAAGAAGACAGCTATTCTCTCCTCAGAAAAATTAAACAAGTTAATCCACATTGCGACTTATGAAGCCCGATAGTTCAACATGACGTCAAATTACCTTTTGGGAGTTGCATTTTTCATTGCAACTGCTTTACCGACTAGCTATTCAGGTAAGTATTGAATTGTTTGCTACATTTGATTTCTTAACTGTTTCTTCTAATCACAGTTTAACCGTTACTATATGACACATTAATTTATCTTAAAATAAGGATGTTACCATAAGACAGTAAAAGATAATCATACTCACTTTAAAGTATAAATCTTTATATGATACTTTGGTTTGAATATATAATGATGATGCTTATTAAGAATGATATTAACATTTTATAAATGGTCTTTTTACAAAGCGTCGTCACTTAGATGTCCAGAAGAACTGTCGGTTGAAGAAGGCAGCACACAAGTTGTCAACTGTTCACTCACCACGTCTACACTTACAGAGCTATACTGGTTCGTAGGAAATAGTACGAGCTCATTGCCCATCGCGCAATTGGTATCTGGTGTCCAACATGTTTGGCCAGTGCAACACTACGATATCAGTGACGATGGTTCACTTATCATCAAGAGCGTTGGTCGTAACCAAACAGGTCCTTACACCATCTTGCACTTTATGGAAGATGACGAGAAGGAACAAGACACCGTGTTTATAAATCTTATAGGTAATGATCATGTAATACAAGTACATATGTAGGGCAGATCTAGTGATAACATAAGATCTAGAAAACTGTTAGAATCAAATAGAACATATTACCTACCCACTCACAATCATTTATCCAATAATCATTCGAAAGTGACTGTTGCTCATTACCTTTTTTTTTTAAATCATTCAATTATATATTTTTCTCATACAGTGGCGATTATTTTAATGACATGAGTTTATTTAAGTGTTCTTCTGGCTTGTAAATACTCTACTTTCTGAAATGCAGCGAGCGGGTAGGATAAAGAACCTTATATGTCACAAGATGCTTGTTTAATCTTTCCTTTTCGATTGTTTTTTATTCCCTTAACAGAGCCTTGTCCAGTGATAGACCAGTGTACTTCATGTGAAGATTGCGTAATACAAACGTCTGAAGATCAAACATTTCTCACGTGCACAATCATCAGTCCAACCACAGAGAAAATATTACCAATCTGGACTTCCAAAAATGGAAGTATAATTCAAGGTCGAATAAACGAAGAACGACTGCCAGATAATTCGTGGAACGCCAGTGTCAGTTTGGACACTCAAAGCTTGAACTGTGGATTAACAGTTTTGCTATGCTCCAGTTCTATAGGAGGACATGTAAATGCACTAAGGGATGCTAGAGTAAATGTAACGTTTGGTAAGTGGTTTTTGTTGTCTTGTTAGCATTTAGATTATTATGTATACCATTACTCTAATCCATTTATGTTATGTTACGTCATGTAATGTTATGGCCAAACCTGATTTTCATACTTAAAGTCAAGTAAAAAAAAGGCAGTGTCAAACTTTGTCAAAAAGACATTCCAAACCGAATTCATTTTATTACCAACACATGTACGCGTTTATTCAATTTCGACACAACTGAGATGCTTTATCAAACGGGTCTTACCTATAGTTAGTGCTGCCGTACATAATGATGAAGCTTTTATGAAATTTTAATTTTAGATTGATCATAGTTTGTGCAGAAAAAATTAACTCAAAGCACCGTATTGCGTTCATAACGTACATACATGCATGAGCACCGAGTTTAATCGGATGTTTAAAGCAAGAAAGTGTCATAACGCATTCTGTATTAAGGTGTGAAAATTTCAGTTCTTAAAGATGTTTTGCAGTTTCATGAATTGGATGTGTAAACGGTGTCAAAATCTCCCATATTTTCTTTGTCCAAGTTTTGGGACAGCTAAACAATCATAATTCAAATAATGCCTTTATTGTTTCAAATTTTCATTCAGTTTTGTTTATCTGTTTGTTTTTCTGTCACTGTCATTTACATTATATTTAGTTATGAACTTATGCGCATGTTTCTTCACTTAATATTAATAGTGTCCTGTGATGACTTAGAAATACCTAATGATGGAAATGCTCCGATTCTCATTGTGACGTGCGTCATTGTAATCGTGATAATAGTTACTACGACTTTACTAATTGCACTTTATTGCGGTAAGTGACATTCTATTTACCAGTTTTACCATTCTATCAGAAAAAGGGAAAGAAAATTCACAATGCTCATATTGCACGGGAAATAGATAAGCAAAACAATTTACGTGCAAAAAGGGTGTATCAACATATATGCCTATGTTGCAGCTACATGTATTCACATGTTGTATAATATCTTCTATATCCCATCTGGTAGGTCAACACTGGTTAGGGAATGTATAGTACTAATACGTTAAAGGTTAATGTTTTACAGAAGGTAATTACAAAATGCGAAGGCATACCGTCATGAAATTCATGAAAGTATAATTCCTCCTAACAAGAAACATTTCTGGTGACGCTGCCGTTGGTTCAAGTTCATTTGCACAATTTTCAAGTATACAGACATTTCGTGGATAATGATTGATAAATCCAAGTATAAGAGACCTATTTTAACGTTTACATTGCAGTAAGAATTGTGTATAGCCCCAGGTTTGCCCGATTGGTCTTTGAATTTCAATGCATGTTGTTACGTGCTAACTTGCATATTATGTAGTCAACCTTGCATCAAAAGATATGGTAGCCTTAACATATTGTTTTTATACACCTTTTAAAATACCAAACAATAACAAAATTATTTCGTGTAACTTTGGATCAGTTTGTTAGCTTGTGTGTACCTTATAAATAAGTTGTGATCAATGACAAATGTCCAAAAGAGACGCTTGAAGACTGACGGCAATGAGTGACACACGAGTAATGAGAAAAAGCCGAACCAACAAAGATCCTAAGAATAAGACTTTGAAATGTGATCGAGATATTAAAGAAATTAACTTACGTAAGATTAACAGTTCTTGTAATAAAAAGTACACCATTTTGATTTTTGATACTTTTGACTAATATGGGGCAAAAGGTTTACTGAATTCTTAATCACATATATATAGTTTTAATCTTGTCCATTTATTGATATCAATGAAGACTGTGTGATATGTTGTGGTTTCCTATTTAATGTACCGTACTTCACACAGGTCGCCGTTGCAAAATAAACACGAAGAATGAATATGGAAATGACGTAAGTTTGCTGAAAAATGCTTTCCATTCATGTTTTAATTACAGCTCCGCCAAAATTTACGTTTTTCTAGAATTGCATGTAAGCTCCAAGATTTTCATCATTTTGCAAGTTATGCTTATTTGTTACACTATGGATGATACAAAATGAGCGATAGTAGCACTTGTTACACGTCGTTTGTATGTATCAATGTACAATACTATGATTGAAACAAATGCTAGAACATTGGAAAATAACTCCACAATACAGATATCGCATATAATTTACATTCGTGATAGGAGCAAAATGTTAGAAAACTGCTTTACTACTGCAAACTGTTAAAATTTGATTCATAATCGACGGTGGTGACTACGATGTTATGTTATGTCGACCTTTCCTTCACATTGAGTACGTTTATTATTAATCTCACCTTTTCTGTAGCTTAAGGAAATCGATCCCTTGATAGACCGGTTCTTGAAGACACAGTTACAAATTGAAACTCCTAACGGAGAACGGAAAGAGATGTCCGCTGCATCTTTCTTCGATTCTGATGTCGAGTGGAAGAACACGAAGCGTATTATTTTTGTAGGGGATTTTTTAACTGAAGAAACGCCGATTGTTAAACAGGCAAACTCGATGTGCTCTCAGGAGAACTTCGATGAAACCCTTTTTATTGTTGATTTAAAGAAACTTAATTTCGAAGAAGATTTTGCTGAAGAAATGTATAAACAATTACCTCCAAACAGCAAGTATTCTCTAGATAGAGTAAATGACATGTTATCGTTGGAAAAGTGTTGGTTGATATTAGATGGTGGTGGTAAACCGTTGGAGCTACCGAAGCCTCCTGATTCGGAAGAAGATATCGATCTAGATAATCTTACAACATTTGATATGTTATGTACAAATAGGAGTGATTCGCTAAGAGTTTGGGTTACTTCCATACCTTCAGTTCCTAGTAATATTTTCAGTGATTATACGAATATATCCTTGGCCGAAATTCAATGAAAATTAATCACAGAGCTCAAATACAAATCTTTGAATGCAATGAATATATGGAAAACGAAATACTCTCCTGTTATAACGAGAACGTTCACAGGATATAGTAGCTAATGTTACAGATATTACTCTCATCACGTTGGAAACAGATTTGACAAAGACAATTAACCGCCAGAGTGTTGAAATGAGCAACCAAGGTCGGAATCTGTGTTTGTCTCCTTGAACTTTTCTATTTGTAAATCTTGGAGGTTAGATGCATTTTTCGTCTTCAAATTACAGCAATCGGGAACATAAAGTAAAATTTATCGATTCTTTTTATTAGTATAAATGATATGTAAACTTGTTTTAATTAATTTTTAAAAGTATAAAGATTCCGGCCTCATTGTCAAATGACTGTTCATTGCATATTACTAGGATTAGAATCAAATAAAAAGCTGTTTTGTGAACTTAATGATAGATTTGAATTAATTGCCAGTTAGTCTAGTACCTATGCAGTTTGCTATTGAAAATTACCTGATAACCATTATACCAACACTACATCGAATCAGGTAAGTCACAATAACAACATATGCCTTGTATGCGTTACATCATATGTCCTGAAATTTATAGCGTTATTCCGTTTAAATTTGCTCTCCTTAGTACCATAGATTTGGGCTGTTCATTTAAAAAATGCAGACAGCCATAAAATCTGCATACTAGTAATTCAAAGGTATATTGCAGCAGGCTCCCCTAATGTTATATAATAATTACGACACGATAAATCATGATGTGTCCTACACATTCTCGACATGAAGGTATATTGAATTCACATGACTAGTTTTTAAAACCATCAAATTGAATTCGTCTTTTGGCATGCAGTATTTGCAATATTCTGTTAACTATATCACATTGATCGTACGGGCCTAAATAGTTGTCCTGTGGAAGTAGAGAGAGGGAGACGGCGAGTAGGCCTACAGTGTACACGTATCACAAGTTGCATATGACGACATGATGGGTCATATTCTTTTAATTTTATGAATTAATACCGTAAATATAATAAGCCTATGGAGGCGAATTTTCCTATTATAGTTTGTCTTGACTTTTATAGAATCGTGGTATCGTTGGAAATGTCCTTCTTTTTTGCAAACATTCATTTTATCCAAATCTGATCCGAATATGATAATGTTTGATTGGATTTTGACGCAGCAAAGTTGCGTGTGCAGCACAACGCCTTTCGTTATTTAAACACTTTGGTTCCCACTGATTGCTGTTACTAGGTTACTGGCATGTTATCGGCAAGTTCTCGTAACACAGACGTTGCTCTGATCAAACCTTTAATTAATGAAAATGCAATTTTCCTGGCGGTTAACTGATGTATATACACTAAAACAATTACGTAACTCTTTTGTTGTTACGAATCTAAGGCTCCAAGCTCTTTTTAAGAAGCTTTAGATAGGAAAGGGACCTTTCCATACCTCTCACGAGGAACAAAATTATCCTGGGTAATATTAAACTAGAAACGCTAAGACACTGACTTATACTAATCGATTTGACTTTGAATAAAAAGTTACCTCATTGAGGACAAGGACTATCAGAAAGTAATAACATAGAATAGTTTATCAATAGCGTTACGCCATTCACTAACGGGACAGGGAACGTTTGGCTTAAACCTAGATCATCAACACTTGTATTGATGCACCTACACCCCTCATTTAACCGAGAATATTACACAGTCCACCTGAATACTGAACGTTTATCACAGAGCACCCTCTATTAGACATCTTAACTGAACCACCAGCCTTTACCTTTTGACGAGCGAAAAATGTAAGCGACTCTTGCATCAGAGCGGGTCCCCTTTCAAAAACAGTCCGGTACTGCAACGAACCCTGCATGAACCAATGTCAAACACACTACTCGTCCTGTGACACCTTTTTTTTTGCAATCATACTAAAGTTTGTACCATATGGCTACCGATGGGCACTGTAAGTACCTTCTGGCTAAACATGCATATGTGTATAGTATACCTACGATATACTAGGTAGCTGCTAAGTGCTTATCATCAAGTCACAATCTAAAATTTTCCATTCGTCGTGTATTTTGCTTGTGGTCTAATTCTATTTAAATGGTATACTTGATATGGTAAGAGGTGTTTTCTACATGTTTAATGGTTTGCATGCCTTTACTTGAAGAGGTTATGAAATGGACAGATTTTTCTTTAACATCGTATTCTGTACACTCGTTGCGTCCGATGATACCCAATTTGTGTCAAACGAAGCTTGCATCCTTGAGGAATAACCGATCAAAATTCGAGGATAATAACAACTTTCTAAAAATTGTTGTATAGACGCTAATGCGGCGTGACGTCAGTCGAGGAACTCAGCTCACTTCCGGGACGCTATGTTTACATTCTTAAACGTCTGGGAACACACAACATTACACTGTTGCAGTGCTCTGCAGTAATTGAGATTTGGTGTTTGGAGTTTTGTTTTTACGTAAATTTATCTCGTAACTGTTAAATACGCTGAGCCGATGTGTGGTTGCAGGTTGCTCCACCACAAGTAAAGACGGATTTCACCTGCACGCTTTTCCAAAAGATGACAGAAATCGAAGAATTTGGACACGACTCGTTCAAAACACTACACATACACAACGTTACGAATGCTCGTGGTCCCATATTATTGCACAAATTATTTGTTATGACCATAGCATAGGCCTCCTTGATGCAACAAATGACGATATTTTTATTGGTTACCTAATATTTTACACAAAACTGAAAGCCAGTTGGTTTTAGAACAATCAATACTAGATCTGCAATTTTTCTTTTGTGGTAAAACTGGCGTTGTGTTATGATTTTACGTAACAGTTGAAAGATACAATTACACGGGCTAGCCTGTTATACAACGTTTATTAGTTAGGTCTAGACCTCATGTTACCACTACTAGTACTATAGGGTTGCACTTGCACTGTACAGAATGTCACATTTTCCTTGCACTGTAAGTAACAACATTCTAGAAGCTTCGCTACGAAGTTAAGTAGCAGGATCATCGACATTCGAGATCATTTAAATCATATTATGGTCTTAATAACGGTGGTTTCGTTTATGCTAACCGACCAGTTTCGGTTCAGGATAGTCCAACCGTTCTGCTCGGGGACCTCGATCGGCAGCGACTTGTCTCGGCCATCGGGATCGTTTTACAATTCTTCGAGAGGTCTCTGGGGAATACTTTGACGAATTTCTGGCGTTTGAAGCCGTTTTTACGGAAAGTTGTGCATGGGTGGTGTTGTAGTAATGTTGATAAACCATTCCAAGACATGAAAACCCACCACTTCATAACCTCTATAAAGATATATGTATTACTAAGATCTAGAGTGAGAAAATTTGCTTTATTGAACCATTTCCTTCTGGCAAATGAGGGTAGGAGGAAGTAGGGGGTAAATTAGTGTGGGTACGTCTCATCTTGTGGTCAAGACGACTGATGGCGAGGCGACGAGTTGCAATTGAATAATTTCTTATAAATATATTATGTTAATGACGCATAGCTTTCGTTAATGTCGGTCTCTCTTGTTGCAATGCCACAAGGTATTTGTTGAGTTCATGAGGTAATGCATTGTAACACTTTTGCTGTTGCTTTGGAATAATTTTTAATAATGAATCAGTGAAATGTCATTGTTCCTATGTTCAAAAGATGGCGAAAAGTGGATCCGTACCCAGTTTAAAGTAAAGCAGTAGAGTACAAAATAAAAGTAAAATAACAAACAAAAACAATTCATTCTTATGGTAATAATTACATCACACTGCTTCACTTTTGATATAGACTCTTTAAGGTTAAAAAGTACAAATCTGGAAAACTGCATACTTTTAAGAATTGAATGAAAATTTTGAAGCAGGAAGCGTAGATTCAGTCTTTCTACATTAACATTTCAAAATCAGTCAAGTTACTTTCGTGGTATAAGAGTAAGGGCTTGCTTGTGATAATGAAGAAAGTAGAACAGCTCATTTATAAGTATATACTGCTTAATTCACAGACATTAATGTCAGACGTAATGTCAGCATTTGTTGGTGAATCACCCATCAAAATAAAACATGTTTTTAAATTACAAATTTGAAATATTGTACGGCTAATTAAGTCGACTTTTCATAATAATAAATTTCCTCAAACAAAAGTCTACCGGGTAATTTTCAGACGAGACCCAAAAATATTATATGTATTCTGTTGGTGTAACACTTGCTGCAGGAGCTGCATGAAAGTTATTACAGATTAGTGAATAATAGGATACAATACAATTAATCATATTACTTTGACTCGGAGAGTAAGTAATAAACGGGGGGTTCTTTCTCAACAACTTCTATTGTGCAAAAAACAAACGAAGTAAAATTTACTTCCTTGTTTCGATTCAGACAATAATTTTCCACGAGTGGTCCTATTATTTGGTATGGAATATTAATCTTAAAATACGATTGTTTTAAAGCAAAAGTACTTGACTGGCGTTAGTTTCCAAGTATCTCTCAAAGTACAAGTTTAGCAATACTATTTATAGGCTCTTTCATAGTCAACTAATATATATCTATGAGTACGCAATAAAGTACTTACTTTCCAATTGAAAGTTGGATAGACTACATGAACTTTACCAAACATAATATGATTAATTATGATACACCTTACCTACCCATGTCAGTGTATATATTCCTAAAGCCCTAAGTCCATCAAACTGAAGTGACGCCATCTTGACCTCAGAATGCTTGGCTTACATAAACTGAAGAACAGTTCGATGAATTTCTTAACTGAACAAAATAACTAAATTTACTTGCGCTTTTAATGCAAACTACGTCTATCTGCAATATTGTGTGAATCTTAAAAGATTGCTATTTAATTGGTGAGTATGTCGCCATTAGTATTCCCGTTCTTTGAGAAAATTGAGAAATGAACATTGTGTTTGTTTCTCACCCGACTCCGATCAATAAATCCGATAAAGGTCTACAAGTTTTTCGTTATCTAGTACCCTTTTCAAACAATAACAACATTGCAAGATATGTAAATTATATCCTAAAACAAACGGACAGATGGGGGACAAGGGATATATTTCGTTGATCAAATTTGTTAATTGATATTTAGCACATTTTCCCCGACAGAATCGAAAGTATCTATTTCGGAAATGTTGCTGCATTAAGAACTGTAGCAAACCTACCGAATATAAGTCAATCAAAATAAGATTGCAAGTAAGCACACATATCTTAAATTGAATTGTCAAATACGTCTACAAAATAACTTATATTAATAAATCCTTTTCAAATGTCTTTCATATCATTTTAGCCACTATTTTAGTAGCAAATCTAAAAGACCAACAATTTTAACAATGACAAAGTGGGGTTGGTTGATTAATTAGTGATGAGATATTAGAAATACAAAACATCGGGAAAACCTAAATGCTGCAAAATCATACGGGTCTTTAAGTCAATTTCAAAACAAGAAAATCAAACAACCAATTCACTTTTTTTGCTTAGGTGTACTTCGTTACAAGTTGTTATTCCATTATTTCCATTTTTTTTATTTCGTTGACAATGAAACAATGGCAAATAACTTGTACACGGACTGTCCAGTTCCGCAGAAACTCTATAACTCTTACACTCAACATATTAGCGGAACATTCATTTCTTTTTCAATGGCAGATTTCAGGATTTCTACTGTGTACAACATACTGGGTTTATTTTGTCTATATTTTCGAGGTTTGGAGATTTAACTACATATTTACATGTTGCATATTTTCATCTAACAGACCACGGTGTTTCAATCATATGTGATATTTTACTCTTACAGCTTCCCTACAAGAGTCAATTTTGAGATGTCCGGCGACGATCGAGTTTACAGGAGCCAAAACTGAATGCGTTGTACAGGAACAGACAGAAGTTTGTCTGGTTTTTCCGGTTTTTCAGTACACAAGAAGGTTGCCAACATAACTGGGAAGGAAACTACTGCCACTATTTTTAGGATTTCGGTACGAACACGGCCAATGGATTGAATTTTAGAAGGACGTTGCACGAAAAGGTTAGTGGAACTTTCAAAGTATATTTTGCAAAATGATGTGGTAATCGAATGATATGGAACAATAATGTACGTTGCAAACGGATTTCCGCAATATATTTTTTTTTAAATTTAAGTTAACAAATTGTAATTCCTTTGTCGGATCAAAATGCATCAAGTTATATATTTCAGGTATTTTGACATAGCTTAGATCAAGTGAATTATATATTTAAATATAGCCTACCGATGCTTATGCAGTCACACAATACGGTTAAACGATAAACTCATTCCATTGCTGTAACATGAAACAAAATCAAATAGATTACTACACCCGATGCTTAACCTTCTTCCCCCAGATGTCGGCCAGTGCAGAACCTGGCGTATAGTAATGATTAACTAAATAACTCTGTTATAAATCTGAACCAGCACGAAAGAACACATTCCTGGAAATTTGTAAGACAAGCTTAAATCTGTAGTAATTTAATGACAACTGTTCCATGTTTTATCACATTGGAAACCCCGTTTTAAGAGTGTAACTCGTTCTCGCAAGTAATTAGAAGGTACACATATTAAAATATTAATTATTTAGAAGGCGTTCAATAAATACAGTTTGTTTTCAATGACTAGTTTCGATTGAATTCCTGCGGTAAACTTAATATTTATACACCCAGTGGTTGAAAATAACTAATGAGACGATTCTTAAGTCAGAGAAAATACATTAACGGAATGCATGGCTTTGTATATCTGGGTGTATTCTGATCCAATGTGTATTGTTACTTCTCAACAACGTATGACTTTGGATGCTAATACAGTTTTATCAACATTAACAATAAAAATTAACAAAGTATACAGAACGACTAAGTCATCAGCCTAATAATTACTCTAAAACACTCATGAATTAAAGTGTATGTAGCTAAGCTCTAAAAGTTTCTAATTGTAAACTGTTTTATTTCGTCAATTGAAATGGTTTCATTAACATGCCGAATATGAAGTTAATGTTTTACAAAGTTCATATAATGCGAAACAGCCGAAAGGAAATTATGAAAAGTAAGTATACACTTATTACTTAATAAAGGTTCTCGCATTAACTTGACATGTGATTTGTAATATCAACATGTGACTTTCCTTTATATCATCCAGGCATTTATAAGAAGCCAAGATTAAGAAAAATTAAAGTGATAAAGTTGCAACGACGTTAGTGTTTGGGGTAAATATGTGTTTTGAGCATTGAAATGATTATTTTATTGTTTCTGTTCTTTAAAAATCGATGCGTCCAGTGGCGTATATAAGGTACGGCAGTTATAGCACGTACCCTGGGGGCCACTTGAAGGGGGCGCCACTGAGCAGTTTCTATTTAAGTCAGAAAAGCCATCCTAGGATAGTGAACAGGCCTCGACAAATATTGAGCAGATATTTTGATAAAGTTAACTTATCAAATAGATGGGTGTCAGATGCTTTGACATGGGCGCATTTTCAGTGCTTGCCATAATTATTATATCTTTAAAATATTTCTCTTTTAAGATGGAATCTATGCCCTTTTTTTCCCCACATGTTTCCTTTCTCATTCTTGTTATCTTCTTCATCGAAATGAGTACTTAGTAAGCAATTTCTTCAGAACAATATGTATGCCTCTTTTTTCTTTTGGCAACCTCCTCCCTGTTAGTTCTTTGGTTTTTGGTTTTTGGTTCAAGGTTCTTTGTTAAATTTGCCATGAATTTACTGCATGATCACTTGTTGCACAGAAACTTGTGCGCTTACTTTCTTGTGATTGAGGTATAAGTTCAATTGGTAAATGACTTGACAATTACACCTCAGATTTCTCACTGATTTATCTAGTGTGGTATACCAAATTGCTGAGTCAAACTGAGGACTCTGCTATGAAACTGAGGACTCTGCTATAAAATGTATGTTTGCAGTTTTTCATTATCTATCTATATATATCAAAAACATTCCTGTGATGTAAAACTGTCATTACAAATAAATTACAAAAGTCTTATCCTCTAAGAGCTTGTCTAAGAAGATTTTGGAGCAGATAGTCTGTTCATGTGGGAAAGTCAACCTCTTTAATACCCTTGGTTGAAAAAAAACATGAGGTCAGTTGATTTGCAGTACTTTCAATGTTTGGTACAATCTCTTTGTAATGATAACGGCTGTAATATATGCATGCTCTGTTCAAGATGGTTTTGCAGTCAATAGCCTTAGCTGCCTATCAAAGTAAGCAAATACAATTAGCAGGAGGCTCCGCTGGTAAGTGGGAACTTTGATCTCTTACTACACAAATTGTGGTAGTGTGATACCGAACGAAGCATGATGCATTTTGCCATGAGTGATGAACTTTTATATTTCCCTGATGAATCATTGAAATTTGACAAGGTGCATGTGGGTGGAGGATTTGAAAACACGTCTGTCAAATCTAGAAGCAATAGGTGTCGTGCGAGAATCCTTGGCTTTAGCCGTAGGGTCGCTCCTGTCGACCGGCATGTACACACTGCTTATGTCTACTAATGAGGCCCAGAAGCCCCTAATAAAGAATCTACGGATGATCTTTTATGCCATACTTGTAGTTCAATTTCAATTCAGGAAGGAAGGCTCCAAGAAAAACGCCATGAAAAGTTTTTATGCGTCTTAATAAGAAAAAATCCAATAAGAAGATATTTTATAAAGAAAAGTCACATAGGAAAGAACCTAGTCACGAAAAACCAAACAACGAACCGGTTGATCAGCTCTCAACCCCAGTCCCTTGCATCGAGACTGTGACTGTGTGCTTGTCGTTAGGTGTGTATCACGATTCCAAACACCAAGGTACGTGAAGTTTGTGTACGCGAACTCCTTTTCGCTGATGACTCTGCCTTGATCACCAACACCACTCTACAAAAAGAGAACTGCTTTATCAACCAAAGCCTGGCAAAGCTACACAAGAAAAAGAGATCACAATCAAAGGAGAAGACTAACGCAGTCAAATACCTTCACATACCTGGGCAGTACAATATCCAGCAACAACAGTGCAGATGTTGAAGTATCAATGCGTGTACAAGCTGCCTGCAAGTCCTTTGGAGCTCTTTCAAAACGTCTATGGTCAAGACATGAGATCAAATTGACAACCAAGATGAAAATATACAGGACAGTAGTTATGCCATCTCTTTTATATGCTACAGAAACCTTGACATTATACAGCCGTCACATTAAGAAACTGCTATGTCAGGTCATGAACATCAAATGGCAGGATAGGGTAGCCAATGTGCAGGTCCTACAGAGAGCAGGCCTACCAAGCATTGAATCTATGATCACAGCCTCACAGTTAAGGTGGGCAGGACATGTTCGCAGAATGCCTGAACATCGGTTGCCAAAAATGGTTTACTATGGTGAGCTCTCAGAAGTCAAAAGGCAACAGGGTGGTCAAATCTTGCGTTACAAAGATACCCTGAAACGATGCTTGAGAAAAGCAAATATCGATGTTGACAGATGGGAATCATTGGCCAGTGATAGGATCAGCTAGAGACATGCAGTGAGGAACACTATCAAGACCGTGGAAGACAGGAGGAATGAAAAGTACAAGCGGCAGCATGATTTACGTCATGGGGCAGTTGATAGTTTTACCTCAGACTATCAATGTATCACCTGCAGGAGAAACTTCCGTTCCAATGCTGGTCTGTCCTCGCACAAGAGGGCCAGGAAATGTTAAATGATTGCCTGTTGCACCCAACAGTCATCATCGGTAACGATGGACAGTCGAAGATCACGATTCCCCAAGAAACATGATGCTGCACATGGTGGTTGTGGTTGATACAGTGAAATACATTTCGCCAAACAAGGGGGAAAACGTTCGTTTTAGCTGAAAAACAACAGTCGGAGACAAACAACCCCCACCACCCCCAACCGATCAATCACTTAATGGTACGATACTGTTGATCCAAACCAAGTTTGTTTACTAGCTATTGGTCTTTATCTTAGGATACAAGAAACCTCTCGAATAAAATAAAAACACAGCTGTTTCCTTTGTTTCTACTTTTTCTTATGAAAAGATCAGACTTGAAACTTGTATTATAAAATATATTATATCAAACTGCAATATTGTGGAAAGTTGTAAAGTCTTTCAATTTGTGTTCATAAAGTGCACTGTTTAACTCATCCCCGTAAGAATGATTAAAAAAATGATTAAAAAGTTATGTTGAATACAAGATGATTTATTATCTCCGTGATACAATTAAATGTTCAATTAAAACCTGTAAACTTTCCTGAAGATACTGATTGGAAACAATTAATATGTATAAATTATTTGGCCATTATATACTGATCGTGAGTACTGGATGATTCATTTTTCAGAACTAATTTTGCATCTAAAAAAAAAAACACTGCTCAGAAGTGGTGGAGTATCTGATCCATGATTGGTTCAAAATTACCTATTACTATGATTGAGCTAATCATGACTAAGAAAGAAAACAACATGTGGTCCTAATTTTCGCTAAGGCTATATTTTTCTCTGTCTGAAGTCCTGCTTCGCGATGTGAAGGATTCGTTATGTGTCCTTCTATTATCTTGCAAGGTGCTTGTTTATAGTTTATATGACAATTATTCAATTTACGCACATGATTATTTTACATTCAGCTGATATATTAATAACTAAGGTAACTATCATTAGTGAATGCACTATACGGATCGAACAGTCACATGATTGATACTGCACAAATATTTGACTACAAAATGCAGACGAAACAGACAAATACATATTAAGTGTGATTTCAAGTTCACGAAAAGCAGTGTGATTCACCAATTCAGTGTTTTTATTATTTACGAAGTCAATCAATTTTGCAAGAAATAGGCATGACTTTCAGACTAAGTTAGGCCTTAAGTTAGGCTAGGATATGTAATTTGGCCATCCACTAGCCAAAGTGTTATATCACCAACTCGGCCTAGCTCAATATGTTTAAAATACACTCCCCATGATACATTTACAAATGTCTCAAGATAAACGCCATTCACTTTAAAATGTTTCGGTTGACGTTATCACATTTGTAATGTTGGGCAATTTTTTTTTCATCTGGGTGGCCAGCACTCAAGACCATGCTTATAGTGAGTTCGTGATACGTGTGTTATATTGTCCGTTATGTTTATTCCGGCATATGCATGGTCCAAGGAGTTAAATAAAAACGGTACCATGAAGAGATCGGACGTTTTATTTCGTTAGTGTCTGTCTTCAGATTGTGGGATGTTACTGGTCAAGGCCTGTTTCAACTAGACCTAACTCTATGGAATTACACAGTCACGGTAGTATTTCGCCCAGGATTGAACGAGAAACGTGGATTTGGATATTCACTGCTAAATTTGGTTTATTGAAAGGATACTATTTCTGTGTTTGTACTTTTGGATATTAAAACGAGTAAGTACTATGTTCAGCCGAAGCTTAGTCATGTATATGCTACCCTGGTCGATTCGGGTCAGCGTCTTCTCGTAGTTGTTCGATTATGTTTAGTGTCTTTTTGGTAATTCGTTGACAGTAACGTAAGCCATTTCCCGTCACATATCACGCAGGAGGCATCTTTTAGGTCTATTCTTGTTCAGTTTGCGGTATCTTGCGATCAAACGGCAAGCTGCTTGCATTGTCTACACTTACCTATTGACGCTTCGCTATGTAAACGATGCCTCCATTTGAGTGGAAATTTTGCTAATAAAATAACCCATTTTACTAAAATTTCTGCTTAAAATTGTCTTAAAACTAGTTTTTTACCTTTATGTGTTCCTGTTTTAAGCTAGCAGCTTTTCTAACGCTCGAAATTGGAAGTCAAATAAAGTACAATTGTTCGCTATCTGTGTATAAACAGTGCCTATTTCAGCGTTTGATTTTCGCGGTATACCAATAAAGACGTCACACGGTGACCAGAGGCTCCTTTGGGTCAATCTCTGTTTTCAGACATTCCAGAGGTACATGTCACGTGACTACCCAAAATTTCCATTTTCGTGGTCGCTTTTTGATGGGTTATAGTAGGTTTTGGAAGATTTTTTTTTACACATGTTGATTATGGGTATGTAAACTCCCAAATTAATGGAAAATCCCCCCCCAAAAATTTGTCTCAATAGTTGGTCTTTACATACTGTAGGTTTTTAGTATGAGAAAGACTAGCATTTCAGACTTCAGAGAGTATAGTTCAGATACACTATTCTGGATCTGCACTCCATCAACAATATCATATCAGAATAAATAAAGCTTATATTCTACAAGTATATCTATATTCTGGAGTTCTCTTTATCTGCCGTTAATTCTATATATTTAATAACGGAGCCCTGAACTAATTGAGCCGGAGCTTAACAGTATATGTACATATATTCTACTACATATTCAGTTGACGTGATTATGTCAAACATCAGTTAAAATTTAAATAAGGTAACGGTAATAACTATTTAGGCGATGCATGTGTCGAATTAATCATGTATATTGTATAGTTTTGAGAACTCGACAAGTATGTCTATGATTCTTTTTTATGTTCTTCGTTGCCGTTTGTGTGTAACTTAAATGGATTACATGAATGACATTTCAGCGTAACACCGGTGCCGTGTGGTTAAAGGCTTCTAAAATTTGAATAACATTAATTTCTATGGCAATTCGTGTAAGCAATGCAACTTTTTCATCAACCTTACTCGTGTAAACTTCTCTCTCTTGCATTTTCTCCATACTGTTGGCGGTAAGCAAAATATGCTGTTCTCAATCCCCACAGTTCAAGACAGACAGCATGAAATCCAGGATGTGTTGTGATGCATCCTGCACCTTCTTCTTCCATAACATCTTTCACCTTATCGATTTCAGTGCAGCATCTGCATTCCCTCGCAGTTGTCATTTAGGCACAATGACCACAGGTACACCTTTTTGTGAAAGAAGATTAAAGGGCTCTGTAGTAAATCACAAGAAAGACCACTGTATATTGGGTAATAAATAACAAAATAAAATAGTGAACGACAATGCTGAGGCAGCCCAAGTGCAACCCACCAAATTTCAGAATGTAAGAGATCTTTGATTTAAAAAAAATCTCCTGTAACTGACAGAATGCACTGTTCAATATTACTGAAAGTTTTTACAGCCCAAGTCATCCTTGTTTATTTCTATAAGACACTACCCCAAGATTAGATAAACAGGAAGAACAGATCCTATGTATTCGCTCGGTCAGCTAATTGAAGCCACACTCTGATGACCAGGAGAAAATAAAAGAGTGGTCTGATTATGTGGTAGTACCATGGTCGACTGGAACCATGAGTTGATCATACAAAATCTACGGTAATGGAATAAGCAGGCTCATATTGGCTTGACCATAAACAAATACTCATTCCGATATCATTCCAACAACTTGTGCCCTTCTAGACATGCATTAAAAACCTGAAAATAAGTTGTTGAGATGATCTGATGAATAACAAAAGTAATGTCCTTTCAAACTAAGGCACAGATTTTTTCTTAGAGCAGCAGTTATTGTACTGTACTGTAGTAGTGTGATGGATTCAAGCCTAGGTTCTGTTCACCCTGGTTGTTGCATACAGACACAGTTTCATTATCATGAGTAAATTTGATGGGCAAACAAACAAGGAAAAAATAATAATTTCCTTCATTTACCTATTAACCAATTTACCACAGAGTGAACACAGTACCCCCTGAATCACAGTACCCCCAAGCCACTGATGTAGGCCTTGGTCATAGAATATAGTTCATATTGTTACTGACCTAAGCCAGCTAAATTCACGTTAGGCATATTTATGTTGGGCCTTGGCAGCCTCAGGCTTTCCTATTTCCTGTTTGATCAGTTACACCGTGTAACTTACACGACTAAGTGAACAGCCTTCGATTGAGTCCAAATTAGCCTAGGCTACAGGCCTACGACAACTTTGTTAATCGCTTTCTACAACAAGTATG